>WBNO01020350.1:56509-89308 GCA_013400575.1 Peucedramus taeniatus | reverse complement strand
AAAAAAAAAAGATAAGAAATTATAGTCCATTTAGAATACAATTTGAGACCTGAAATGGAAACAAAAGATGAGAGCACCATAATGTGAAAGTCCTGTATGATGAGGGAAAATTCTGTGTCATAAGACATGACATTAGAACAAAACATTAAATAACAGGCTGATGATATAATCAAGGTTTTTAAGGCTGAAATTTAGAGCAATTAAAAGCATCTCTGTGACGTTGGTTCTGCAAGGGTAATGGAAGTAAGGAATATGTTGCCACATGAGAATTTCATGTGATATTACACTGTGTGGGAAACAATGCCGAAAAAATATACTTAAAAAATTCCAGACACTGGAAAATCCTATTTAAAGGTAAATCTTGGGATGGAAGAGGAAATAAATTCTCAAAATGGCTGACTTTGGTCTTCCTAAAGTCTTTATATCCTTTTCAGAGATTTTTGTCTTTCATAGACAAAAAAAAAACCAAAACAATTACTTTCAAAGTAAAAATATACTTCATGAGGAGAATTTTGTCAAAAATTACTATATAAGATAAACTGCCTGAAGAACATATTGTGATGCTCTGCTTTTTTAATCTGAAGAAAAACTTGAAACTTGTTAGTTAAAGGGGCTAAAAAACACCAAAAACTGGAACCTCAGACATCACAGAGATGACAAGCATTATAGAAATGTTTCTTTGTTAACAATTCCATTCTTTCCATAATAGGAAGTTGCAAGCTACAGGCAAAATTTGCAGAGAAAAATGCTGTGATTTTCAATGAACATGTAAAATATGCCTTGTCCATCCCTGCTGGCGTATTTAAAGCAATTGTATATCCCTGTAAGGTTGTGGTAATTTTTTTTGTACAAATTAATTATTGAGTAGTTTCCCACAATCTTCCTTTGTTTTCAACAAGTGTGAAAATGGTGAATATGTGTTTGTAGCTATCAAATTGAAAATAAGAGCAACTGTTGTTTAAATGAGAATTCTACTAGGGAAAAACATTGGCACTGTGCAGCCTGTTAGAAGAAGGATATTGTTACAAAGGATACATCTATTCCAGCATCCTAGCTCAGATTAGAACAACTGAATTTGTTCCACAAGTAACTAAACTAAAAAGGCAAATAAAGTGTTCCAAATTGTGGCAACCTTCAGCTCTAATTGGAGCTAAGGCTGCTCCAGAGGAATTTCTCCACCTATGTATTTATCTATATATACATATTTATATACACATATATGTATGCATATTATATATACACAACAATACATATAGAAAGAGGGTTTGGATGTTGTTCTTCAGTCCATGTTTCACTCCATAAGTTCATTCCTAGTGGGTATGGTACTCGTTGTTAAAGTAGGTACAGACAGAAGAATTCCATTCATTCTCTAGAGCCCTGTTATTGAACACACTTCATCAGTCTGAACTTCCATTTTAGCAAGCTTTAATGTCTGGAAGTGAAAGGTTGTTGAGTATTTTTTCCCCATATTTTTGCATCAAACTTATTTATTACCACAGTATTTGCAGCCAAAATAATGCCAAGCCTCTGGATGCTTGAAAAATATAATATGCTAGTACTGATATTTCATATATAATATAGTCAGTACAGCTTTAAAGAAATATTGCAGTAGATTAATCAAATAAATATAGTAATGAAAATATGGTGAGTTTGTTTGACACCTCATATAAAGTCTAAATTCAACCTTAAATTTCTTGAAGCACTTGTTTTTCTTTGTTTGAATTTAAGCTGGGCTATTTCAGGATGATTAAAATGTTGCAGCCTTCACAATTTAAGAAGTCTGCTACTATATCTTCATGTTCCTGTTACATTTATTTTCTATCCCATCTGGACTATTTCCAATACAGAGTGATTATTACTACTGAAATATAAATCTCCAAAATATGGATATGCTTTCCAATTATTTCTCAACATTTTAAAAACTGTCTTTCTCCTGTGTTCTAAACAGGCCCTGCCAGTCTTCCATCTTCCCTGTGGATGACCATGTTTTCTCACTAATGCAAGAACAAAAAAGTATGAGTAGTTTATAACTTTTTTCTCTAGACAATAAATTAGCCTCAATGAAAAGTGTGTGGTAGCTCTAAGAAAACAAAGCAACACAGAATTCTATCACAATCCAAAAGGCACCTCAAAACTTTCTTAAGAGACCAAGAAGAAGAAGAAAAGAAACTTGCTGCTTTTTCACTTGTATTGAAAGGTTAGACAGAGGAAATATTTTCATGCATCAAACTAAAGACTTGATTTTTAAAGCAGAATAAATATATAACTGCATTCATCAAGAGTGAAATTGGCAGTGATCCAGACATCCCTGGACCCAAGATTAGAGAAATCCTTCAGATCAGTCTTTGTAATAAATATGGACAAACTACTCAGTGGGGGAATAAAATTAGAAGGTGTTTTCCTAGGTGTTACATTGAGGCTAAAAGCTTTGGAGGACAATCAAAAGTAGGAAGACAAGATTAAAGTCTGTAGTTCTGTTTGTGGAAAGACAATTTATTAATCTGAATAACAGATTACAATTACATTTTACTAAAGCAGAAAAAACAGAGTCATGCAATTTAGTAAAAGATAAAAATTCAGAAGTAAGAAAGTGTGGCATGTTTTTGTTCAAGAATAAATGAAAGAATTAATTTAGCTCTAAAGGAAATGTACTAATTTCCAATTGACTAATATATTTTTATTTTCAGGGCTTAAAAAATCCCCTAGAACTTACAAACACATTACAAAGTAGAGGGACTTAGAAATAATTAAGCAAGTAATACTTATCAGTAATTTCACTGTTTTGTTCTGTATCTGGCTCCTTAAGTATCTGGAAAGAGGTCAGAGCAGAATGGTCATCATGTCCAATCCTATAAGGTCCTACTGCCTCTTGAAACATTTTATCAAGGGAACCCTAACTGAAATATATCTGTTCTTTAGAAGTTTTGCAGTGTTATCCCGTTTTTTGCCAGTCTGTAGACAGGAATAATGTGTTTTCTCTTATGCAGTTATTTTTGCTTATGCCATTCCATAGGTCTTATATGATTACAACAGTAAAATATGGGACTGAATTAAAATTAAAATCTTGCTTGAAGACTGAAACAATTACACTCTGCATTAGAGAAAAAAAATGTTAGGAGTTTACATAGCTAAAACCTCACTGGAATGACAGTGAATTTATTTTGGTTTTTAGTCTTAGAAATTTGAGTTCTGGTTTAATATTGATTGGTGCTATATTATGGGATACCAATACTGAAACATAAACAGCATCAATATCACTTAGTGTAAATATATTTGCTTTTGTTACAGGAAACAAATGACACATTCCACTTTAAATTGTACACTTTGAGGATGCCAATTTTAAGTTCTTAAAACAGTGATAAAATAAAAAAAGCTGCGAAGCAGAGAAAGAGTCCAGTCAACAGTTATAGTTAAATAATATTGACAAAAACACCAGTGCAACAGAGCTGTCAAAAATCACTGTTGTAAGCAGATGGATTAGGGATTGAGAAGATATGGAATATGTTCCAAATAGAAACACCAATTTATCAGATTCTGACAACACTGAGTCTGCAGAAAACATTAAAAGGGAGGGCAGCCAAAGCTCAAAATAAGAAGTGATAATAAAAATAAAATAAGCCAAAGAAGACACTGAGTGGGAGGACAAACCCAAAAGAATTCAGTCAAATACAAGTCAGTATAAAAAAGCTTAAGGAAAGAACCATTAATACAGAAAGATATGAGTAAAGGAAAATTCTTTTCTGTCACAAAGTAAATGTTTCCCTTCCAGGATATTATATGTTAAAGCAAAGCAAATTACATACCTTGTTGGTTTGTGGTTGGTGGGTTGGTTAGTTTTTTGGGGAGAGGGAGGATTGCTGGGGTTTGGGTTTGGGTTTATTTGTTAGTTTTTTTAGGATTTTTGTTGGGTTTTTTGTTTGTTTTTTCTTGCTGTGTTTTGGTTTTTTTTAATCCCCTCTGTGTGAATGCTACTATAAACTGGGAATTTAATCTCTTGAAAACAATTTGGTGTGTTTTTAAACACAATTTTAAACGACTTTCAATGTGCTTGAAATACCTTCAGTGAACTGGGCCTGTCTTATCTTTAAACTGAACTATTTTACAAGATTAATGTTAAGCATGTTTTTAAGGTGAAATATCATATATGGGCATTTAAACCAGAATTCAGTGTAAGAATCTACAGACAAAGTATATCTAGGCTTGTAATTGATGGATGAAAAGAAGGGAAAGGAAAAATACTGTTATGGAAAAAAGGGTTAGTGTTGAGCATCTGTGCATGTATCATCAACTGTACTGCAGGTGTTTCTGAAAGGCAGACACCCACTCATAGCCTGTGTTTGTGAGACACATAGCACTAAATTATGCAGTTCTCATTCCAAATCCATTAAGGGTACTCTAAGGCTTCAAGTAATATCAGTAATTCAAGTCAATGTTTACATAATTTTACATCAATTGTTAGGAGTCTGCATTTAAAAAGGGCAAAATCAGAACCTAAAATTACAGTTAAATGGATAAGGAAATAATGAGGGGGCAGCCAATCAAATCTACAAAGCAAATTAAAAAAGCAGATCTAAAAAAACTGCCTTCCTGGCCAGTGTCAGGTAGTCAAGGAAGTTGAAAGCCAAATGCTTGTCACAAAAAAGGGCTCAAAATAGGTAAAAATTTTAAATTATTTACACTTCTCAGAAAAAAGTGGGTACCAACATCCCCTGAAACTCAGGCGTGAAATAATGATTGTAGTTGGTAGTTTGGTGCTAAAAAGGAAAAGACTAAAAATATAGAGGATAAATTAATAGGATTATTGACAGTGGCCTTACATTTTACATTTTAAAAAATATTTAGATTAAACCTTTTGAGACTATTTAATGAAAATTTAAGTCAGTGCTGCTAATTCCTGTTGATTTGGTTTTTTTGCAGTACTTTATATTACAAATATTCTAGTTTTCTAATAAAGGGTATGCATGGTCCTACCATGGGCCTTTCCTTCCTTACTCACTCTTCTCACAAGGCTGTTGTACTCTGAAGTGCTAAGAGGAAGCTAACCAGGCCAATAAAACCAACTTCAGTATTAGGAGCTCTGTGTTCCACAGTCTCTCCTCTCTGAGGAATGCAAGGATTCTGACTGACAATCAACTCACCAGCTCTTCTCAACATTCTGAAACCTTCCTTGAAAGTTCTGAAGCAAAAGAGCTTGTAAAAATCTTGCCTGCTCTAGTCTCTGAAATATTAGGCTGATACTTGGCTCAAGTATATATCTGTAGAGGATTTTTTTCTATATTGCATCCTTTAATTTAAAAAGAGATTTATTGTTTTCCAAAATAAGTCTCTTATTTCTCATTAGGAAGGGCTATATAAAGGAAGATGATCTAGAACTGGGACACTTTCTTCATCTAACAGCACCTAGAAACTGGAAAGCCTCAAGGAACTCATCCTGCATGAAAATACCTAATTTCTCTAAAAAGTTTGGGTTGGGTTTTTTGAGGTGGGATTTTTATATATATATATGTATTTTTTTTTTTTTTTTTTGGGGGGGGGGGGGGAGGGGCAGGCAAGGGTGGAGGTGTTCTGGTTGATTGGTTGTTTGGTTGGTTTTCCCAATAATGTTACTTAGGCTTTTGGCAGGTGGGGGGAGGAGGGGTGAGAGTGTCCCACAGAAATAAATATTCATCTTTCTTCTTTGTTAGTTAAATTACCTTTTGACACCCATAGTTGTGATTACTTCAGAAATGCAGATAACAAAACAAAGGAAATAACTGAAATTAAATTCCAGTGGACAAAAAATATGGAAAAAACTTCAAAGAATTTGTGCATTTGGTCTGTAAGATACGCTTATGAGATTCCCTTCTTTTTTTTTATTTCTTGGAATTAAAGAAAATTAAGTTTTTGCTAGTGAAGCTTACACTCATTTACAAAAAAACTTCCATGTGAATGCCTTCCCTTCTTCCTCACTGCTTGCAGAATGGGCTTATGTTTGAACAACTAAGAAAACATACCAACTTAATCAAAACCAGGTATATTTCATATCTGTAAACATGTAAAAGAATCAAAACCTATGGAATTTTAGAAATTTAGCAAAAGCACAGAAAATATCCATTTGTAAACTGTCAGATGATAAATTGATTAAGTTTTTTACAGTTCAATAGATATTTTATTGTGCATCTGTTCTCCTCCAATCTGCTTTATTCTTTCTGCAGCTGCAACAATAAAAGAGGAGACCTTGTTATTAGTTATTGAATTGAATGCCAGCAGCTCTTAGAATTTAACCTCAAGGTTAGTGAGGAACTAATATATCACTTATTTTGGCTGGCTTCTTTGTAGTATCCTCTATTAATAGGACCCAAGAGACAACTGAATAGGCATAATCATATCAACAAAATGTGCTGTAATACTTCATAAACATTACTACAAACTGATCACCCTTATGAACATATCCAAAGGGACTTCATAGTCCTTGTAGCATTGTCAGAGATACTCATAAGAATAAGTTAAGGGGGAGAATAATTCTCCCTAAGACAGAATGTGTCCTGCTGTCCTCATGCACAAATGCTTGAGAAGCCAGAGTTTTAATTGTTTTGGAGTTTTGTGGTAAGGTCTGGCACATTAAATGGAGTGTATTCAAAAGTAAAGCTCAGGGCAGTCCAATACAAGCAGAAACACATGGCAAAATAGTCCTTGATTTTTCTAGAAACTCTGCTCAGTTGCTCCACAAAAAGTCCCTGTGACCTTACAGTAAGTCTTGCTTTTGGAATTAAGAAAGATAAATTCTAGAGAAAGTATAAGGTGGTCATTTAGACAATAGAAAAATCTCAGAGGCATGTTGTTACATTGATGTGCTCCTCTCCAAGTTCTGGTAAATCATCTTCCTGCTGCCATTAGTGAAATTTGAAAAGCAAGTTACAGTTTATGGTCAAGAGAGATACAGTGATGAGGTGGGTTTTATGGGACAAAAGAAATAATTATTATTAAACCAAAGGAACTTCAGCACTCAGCAATGTTACTAAATCTTCCTCATGAGAAAATATGTCAATGAGCCTGAATTCTTAAATAAAGCGTACCATTAGAGTTACTTTTTGCTATGTTTCTTTTCTTCCCTTAATAAAAAATAGTGAGTCATCTCTGAACAGCTGGTGAAGTTACAAGATTCAGATAAATGCTTCCCAGGTTGCAACTTGGTTAAAACAGAAGAACATGATATGAAAAATAAATGAGCACACAAAAATGCGTAACACTATTTCTATGAAATCTAGTATACTTCTTTCTTCAGAACTTATTTTTCTTCAAAAAAAAATCTGTTCTTGAAACATAAATTTAGAGAATATGAATTTGAAATTTATTTTATAGACTTTTTAAAATTAAGAAATATGAACATTTATACTTTGGGTAGATCTTCTTGCAAAGTGAAAATCAATAGGACTATACTGGTGTTGTACCATTATTCAAGCCATGGCCTTTTGATGTCATGAATTAGATTGATTGTTGACTCATGAAAGTGACCAATCCCATTAGAACTAAATGAAAGACAGTAAAAGTAGAAACACTGCTAAATTAGCTTGAGAGTTGTTTGTTGCTACTTGATACTATGAAGTATCTCTTCTCTCAATTGGTTTTGTAAGGACCTCACAGTAGAAAGGTACCACTTAACCCTAAGAGTTAAAGAACAAATGAGTTTAAACATATACAAATAAAACAAGTTATTCCTGAATCAATACTACACATGCTGCATCAAATAATCTGGATGCAAAAAGGAATAATTGGTGCTTAATACCAAAACCACAAATCACAGTTGGAAGTTCAGTCACTGGAAAATTATTTTATTGTCTAGATTGTATCTCAGACCTCAGATTACAATGTGTACAAATGGATATAACATTTATTTAATATATGGCTAGGTATTTTATTGCATATTTTAACAAAATAAATACATTCAGGTAATGAAGTAATGAATTTATTATGACAAATTATGCAGAACAAAATAATTTCTCAATTATCATTGTTGCATTTATTTGGTATTATTCTTAAAAATCTTTAGGTGATATTTGGGGTAGGTGTATATATATATTTTTAGGCATTATCCCATTTATTTATCTAAAGATATAATCCCTTCCACCAAAATATTGCAGAGACTAGTTTTATATTATAAATAAAATAATTTGATTTGAAGTCAGCTTTCATTCTATCTTAAAACTTTAAAAGAGTTCAGAATCTAAGGAACCCAGTTTTATATAAAACAAATGGGTTTTGGTTAATTGATTTTTTTTTTTTTTTACTTTCTCTTTCACCCTAATTTTAGAGAAAAAAATTCTTTTAAACATTGCTGGAAATATTTTGTTGCTCTTTTGAGACCCTCCAGTGAACTGAAAAATCCATTATTTACTCAGCACTTCTCTTCAGCTTTGCTTTTTCTGCACAGGTATTTGGCTGCCTGGGCTGCAGTGACCATGAAATGGTAGAGTTCAAAATTCTTAGGGCAGGAAGGAGGATGAACAGTGAGCTCCCTACCCTGTATTTTAGGAGAGCAGACTTTTACCTCTTCAGGGATCTGCGTGATAGAGTACTGTGGGATAAACACCTGGAGGGAAGAGGTAAACCAGAAAGCTGGTTGATATTCAAGGATTGCCTGCTCCAAGTTCAGGAGCAATGCATCCCAACAAAGAGGAAATCAGGCAAAAATGCCATAAGGCCTGAGTGAATGAACACAAAGTTCCTGGACAAACTCAAACACACACCAAAAAAAAAAAAAAAAAAAAAAACAAAAAAAAAAAAAAAAAAAAAAAAAAAAAAAAAAAAAAAACACCTACAGAGGGTGGAAGCAAGGATAGGCAGCCAGGGTGGAATACAGAAAAAGTGTCTGATCAGTTGGGGACCCAGTCAGGAAAGCTAAAGCCTTGATAGAATTAAACCTATCCAAGACCCTCACAAGCAACAAAAAACACTTCTGTAGGCCCATCAGTTATAAACAGAAGAATAAGGAAAACATGAGCCCTGAACAGAAGGATAAAGGAGACCTGCTTACCTGGACATGGAGAAGGCTGCAGTATTCAATGACTTTTATACCTCAGTCTTCACTGGCAAGTGCAGTCATGCTGCCTTAATCACAGAGGGTAAAGGCAGGTAATGGGAAAAAGATTAGAAACCCACTGCAGGAGAAAATTGAGTTTGAGAACATCTAAGGAACATGAAAGTACACAAGTCCATGGAACTTGATGAGATGCACCTGTGGATCCTGAGGGCTAAACCACTACTTATAGTAATTGAGAAGTCATGGCAGTACAATGAAGTTCTCCCTCATTGGAAAGGGAGAAATCCAAGTACCATTTTTGAAAAGGGAAAAAAGGAAGACCTCCCCCTTTCCCTATTTCTACCTCTCCCTCTCTACATTTACAGTTAAATGATCCACACTACTGACTTTGGCATATGGTCTCATTTGCACCTTAATTCAGCCAGAGGCACTGGAAATTTCTAATAATTTTAATAATGTTGCATCAGCTGTTAAACAAAGACCACAGGAAGGTAGAAAGTTAGGATTCCTTTCAGGTTGTTCTGATGGTAGCTTTAAATCAGCTAAGTGCTTTAGTGTCAAATACCTGAGATGGAGTCATGACTGATGTATTGAAGAATTTAAAAAGCTGACAATATGCCCAATTATTTGCACCAGTTAAGGCTCTCTGACATTTTTACGCTCTTAGTCTCCTACCAGAACTTGTTTATTCTCTCAGAAGTTACATGTCAGTGGAGATTTTAAGTACTGACACATAATATTGACAAGAAACTACAAACTGTATCCCATAATAGCTTTTAAAACAAATTGTATGCCTCACTGTCTTGTTTCATATATCATTATTTCAGTAGTCTATCAGGAAGGAAAGAAAAGAGAGAATATTAAATACAGTCTTAAGGCACAGAATTTCGGGAGGGAAAAAAAGCGAAAATGAAGGAAATACAATGAGATGGAATTAGATGACACAATGTTACTTAATGCTAGAAAACACCTCAAGTATTGTATCCTGCTTCTCCAATACTGGAGAAACTTTAACCTGTTGGAGCCAATCCAGAGAAGAGACACCAAGTTGATCAGAGGAATGGAGAACCTCTCCTATATGGAAAGGCTGAGAGAATTGGGATTGTTCAGCCTGGAAAAGAAAGAGATTCAAGGTGACCTAATTGCTACCTTCCAGTTTCTGAAGGGAGCTTACAGGAAAGATGGGGCAAGACTATTTACAAGAGCATTTGCAATGGGTTTAAATTGAAAGAGAAAATGTTTTGATTAGATATTAGGAAAAATTTTTTTACTGTTAGGGTGGTGAAGCACTGGAACAGACTGTCCAAGGAAGTTATATACACCTCATCCCTGGAGGTGTTCAAGGCCTGGTTTAGATGATGATTTCCCCAGCCACAGCAGGGGGTTTGGAACTAGATAATCTTCAAGGTCCCTATCCTGAGTAAACCAAAATGTTGTATTCCATACCTACCTGTGCCCAAAATTGTTACTGTCTCTTTAAGAGCTGGTGCTATGGCTGGATTTGGAACTGACAGGGCCCAGGTTTGTCAGTCCCCTGCAAAAGTCGAAATACCCAAGCCAAGTTCTCTTTTGCCTGGTGGCTTTATCTCAAGGCAGACACTTCATGTATTTTGAGGTTTTTTTTTCTTTGTTTCTCCCTGCATTTTGGACTGGCCCAAGGCAGATTCGAGGACTGCCTGCCTGAAGTTGTGGCCCCATGCCCAAAAAATGGAGTGCCTGCTCCATGTCCATGCCCACAGTTCTCCAGCAAAGAGAGATGGCACCAAGTTATTCCAGCCCAGCTGCTTTGCCTTGCCTTTCCTTGTCTTGCCATCTCCTGCCAAGAGAAAGGCAAAGTCTCTTGATGAGTTCTAGCCCTTGACTGAGTACCAGAGTTTCCAGCCACCAGAGTGTTCCAGCCACCTTTCCCAACAGAGCTGCTGCTGCCAGGGAGATAAGTGAGGGGAGAAGTTGATGCCCTTTTCCATTTGTCTCCCTACATATGGTTGCCCATGGCAGCTGCCATCTTAGGAGGTGTCACTCTGCCATTTTAAGTTTCTCTTTGTTTCTGTGGGGAGGGGTTTGTGAAATATAGCAGTTTTGTATCTAGTGATTATTTACTGTTGGATTTTTTTGCCTGTTGCTATTTTGCTTCTTAGACACAAGTATAATTCACTAAACATTCATTACTCTGATAAAACTATCATGTTTTATCATGATACAAAACTACAAAACTATCTTGTTTTAATTTAAAATTCTGAATTCAGAATAAATGCCTCTTTCTAAAATAGGTCTAACATCTTTTGCTGCTAAACTTCTATATTTTTTTTTACTAGACATCTTGATAGAATACTGGAAAAGAACAAGAGAAAGCAGAATATTATTTAGTATATAATGCCATATATCTATGGATGTGCTTATCTACAATGCAAACAAACTAGTAGTGATATGACAATGATATTTTAGTATCTTTAGTTGTCAGTACTTCCCCAACACAGCAGACCTTTTCTATATACAAACTGACACTTTTGTTTTCATCCTGAAATCAAGTCATACTCTGAATGTCTGACAATATCCAGATTGTCAATAGATTTGGCAAGAAATAGACAGATACAAAGAAATCTTCCATTTCTCAAAAACATGCTCATGTTTTTCAGCTGGGAAACAGAAAATGCTTATGTCATTTGAATGGATACACTTCAAAAAGTACACTTTGAGAAAAGAAATCTGGCACTGTGTAAGAATTATCACATATGAATATGTATGCCAATCTGCATTGTGATACACATGTGCATGCCACCAAACATGATATATAACACAATAATTTTTAATTAAGATATTGAAATGCATGCTTCTTCTGTGTCTTGGACCTGAAATTCACATGCCGCCTTACACTGATCTTCTAGTGAAATACCTAATTAATTTGGCCTATTTTAATAACTCTCAGTGAATTTAGTAGAAATTCTAAGATTAAAAAAAAAAAAAAAAAANAAAAAAAAAAAAAAAAAGCAGTTGCCCATGTAGAAGAATAATCATAGAATGGTTTCGTTTGGAAAATATATTTAAGATCATTGTATCCAGCCATTAACCCAGTACTCCCAAGTCCACAGCTAAACCATGTCTTTAACTGCCTCTTCTACAGATCTTCTAAGTATCCCCAGGGATGGTGACCCAACCACTCTCCTGATCATCTTGTTCCAGAGACTGACAATCCTTTCAGTGAAGAAATTTTTCCTAATATTGAATATAAACCTCCCTACTGCAACTTGAAGCCATTTCTTCTTGTCTTGTCAATTGCTACGTGGTAGAAGAGTCTGGCTACACCCTCTTTTCAGGGTGTTGATGAAACAAGAGTCTAAAGGAACTAAAAGAGTTATGAGTTTAGCTAGAAGGATAGATGCAATATATAGTGATTAAGAGTTTAGCCGGAAGAGTAGAAGCATGTAGAAGGGTTAATTATTAACAGATGGAGCTAGTTAGAAATAAGACTCATCATTTTTTTGACTTTGTTGTATTTGTGGAAGCAGAATGGGAGGATGGGATATTGTAAAGATGAAGAAACCATGACTGCACTGCACCTGGGCCCCAAAACCAGTCAGAACCAGTCAGAACCAGGCTGGGGAGCCTGGACTATGGCCTAGGGACCAGAGAGCCTGCCAACAAGACAAAGGTAAAAAGGTTACTGTGAAGAAGACGTCCCTTACTTCATCTCAGAAGACCACTGACCCATTTGAAGTCAAGGACTGTGCAAACGTGAAAGGACTTTGAACTCATTTTAATACATTTTAATATGAAGCAGGGATAGGTGGGATTAGGTAATACATATGTATAGGCATTTGGGGTAATTATATGAATATATAAGATTTTTGGGAATAAATAGAGAGCCGGAGCTTTGTGAATTTCGCACACATCTTTGGGAGGCTACTCCCTGTGTGTCTGGTGCTGTCAATAAACACACCATTTTCTAACTTTAATTAGTTGGAGAGTCTGTTCCACATTTCATTGAGAGTGATAAGGTCCCAAGGTCCTCTCTGAACCTCTTTTTCTCCAGGCTGAACAACCCCAGCTCCCTCAGCAGCTCATTGTAAGACTTGTGCTCCAGACGTCACTGTCTTTCTAGTAGTGAGGGGCCTAAATGAACACAAGGTTCAAGGTGTGGCCTCACCAGGGCCAAGTACAGGCAGAATATAATTTTTCTGGTCCTGCTGGATGCTCTTTTCTGATACAGGCCATGATACGATTGGCCTTCTTGACCACATGGTTTGTGGCTCGTGTTCAACTGTCTGTCTGTCATGGTTTAACTCCAGCCAGCAACCAAGCACCACACAGTCTTTCTCACCCCCTCCTAGTGGGATGGGCAAGACAATTGTTAGGGTAAAAGTTACAAAACTCATGGTAAAGTTAGAAAACTTTCATGAAGAAAGTTAATTAGGTAAAGCAAAATCAGCACACACAAGCAAAGCAAAACAAAGCCTTCATTCACCATTTCCCATCAGCTGGCACAGTGTTCAGCCAGCTCTAGGACAGCAGGGCTTTGTCATGCATGAATCCAAGCATCTCCACCTTGTTGCTTATTCCCCCCTCTCTATATACTGAGCACGATATCATAGAGCCTGGAAATCCCTTTGGCCTGTTGGGATCTATTTTCTTGGCTATGTCCCCAGCCAACTTCCCACTCACTTCCTGCCTTCTGGTCAGTGTGGCAGTATAAAAAGTAGAAAAGACATTGACATTGTGTAAATGCTACTCACTAATAACAAAAATATCTCTGTAATTTACACAGTTTTCAGTCCTTTTAAGATTCAGTTACTAAAATTATTTGAGATACTTCTGCCTGAAATTAAGGTGTAAACAAGACCATATGTTGAAGTCAATAGTATGGATTTTTTATTTAACAGTAAATGTGAGGTAGAGAGAGATTGAATGAAATAGGGAAAAAAAGAAGGAATAAGGGTAGAAAGGTGTATAATCTCCATGACAAGACTTGATTGCTGCAATTTCAATGTCTGTTGGTCAAATTTGGTCACTGTGTCAATCCATCAGGGTGGAGAAAAGCCACCAAAACAGGGTTATATTCACTCAAGTTCAGATACCTCCCGTGGGGCAGGAAGTTTCACAATATGTGGTGTAACACCATGGATCACAGGACACTTTGTGACTCTTTGACAATTTCTAAGTCATTACAGCTGTCTATTAGGTCAGTGCAGTTGAGCCCATTATGGCCTATCAGCAGAGATGAATACCTTCAATCTACAATGTGAATGTCCCAGTACTTCCTGGCAAGCGAATTATCACAGCTGAGGTCACTTGTGAAAGGACAAAGAGGCAGTACAGGATTTGCCTCTTTCCTTATCCCTTTTCTTATCTCATTCAACACCCAGCCTGGGGTGATGAGTGTGCTCACCCTCTGCACCTGAGAGGTTAAGAGGTTGATTGTTTGAGTCATTAACCAGTCCCCAAATCCAAAAGATAGCCCCATACTAGAAGAATTTCTAGTTCCACTGTCAAGAAAATTATCTCAGCCAAAACCAACTCACTGACTACTAGCATCCTCAGGTCCTTTGATGGGCAGTTTTCCAGCTACTCTTCTCCCAGCCTGCAGAGGGTTGTTTTGATCAAGTGCAGGACACAGCACTTCACCTTGTTGAACCTCACACCACAGGCTTTGGCCCTGCAATCCAGTTGGTCCAGATCCCTTTGAAGAGCCTTCCTGTCCTCCAGCAGATCAATTCTCTCACCCAACTTGGTGTTGTCTACAAATTGACTGAGGATGCACTCAATCTTCTTGTCTAGATCATTGATAAAGACATTAAACAGGACTGGCCCCAGTACTGAGCCTGAGACACCACTTGTGATCGGCCACCAGCTGGATGTATCTTCCTTCACCACCCACCTCTGGGGCCAGTTTTCCAGCCATTTTTTTACCCAATGAACAGTGCATGTGTCCAAGCCATGAGCAGCCACTTTGTCCCAAAGAATGCTGTGCAAAATGGTGTAAAAGGCTTTACTAAAGTTCAGGTAGACGCATTCATAGCCTTTCCTTCATCTACTAAGTGGGTCACCTTGATATAGAAGGAAATCAGGTAAGTTAAGCAAGAAAATAAGGGTGGATAGATTATTTTTCTCTCTGTCAGCAAAGTTCATTAAGGCTTTGAAGGGAGAACATACTAGCAGTCTATACAGATCCACAGTCCTTTGGTGAAATACTCTACTTGCTAGTAAATGTTATGGGCTGTCTTTCAATGATAATTTTCTCCTCACTCTAAGAGAGTAAGCTACCGTCAATATGGTAGAAGATCCAATAACCAGTCCTTCATTTTTCTTCATACATCGTAATCAGAAGCAGGCTGAAATGGTTGTTGGACTTACCAATAAATCAAAAAAGACATGATTTATAACTGTACTATTTTTTATTTCAAAGGTTTTCTAAAATTGTAACCAAAGTGATTCCACTGTCACTCATTTATAAACTATTCTGATGACACTCAGGAAATTATAAACATGACCCATTATTTTTAAACCAGTGATAATTTTGAATTAGTGATAAGTCCATTAATGATTAAGATTACTTTATACCCATAGTGCTTAGTTTATACTGAACACCTGGATTCTTGAAGATTCTATCCAAAACACTGTAGTGTCTGAGTATAACAGCTGTTAATAAGAAGAAAGCTAAAAGGATTAAAAATGGAAAACTATATTTTAAAACACCTGGATTGTTCAAAGCCTTTAGAAAAGACAGCAATTTAACAGCCAAAATTGAGTTTATAGCGTGATGCAGTGGCTCAAAAGAAAGCCAACACATAGAAGTGTAAGCTCAAGTAGGACAGCACAACTGAGACAGCATGTCCATTTGTGGCAGCAGTTTCTAAACCAGTGGTGGAACAACTGAGAAGTTTGCTAAAAATAATACACTACGTCTACAATTTGTCTCATGATGAAAGTCTGTGGAGGCTGAATTGGAGCCTAATGTTTTACTACTCTGCAGTGACAGCACTAAATAGATTACATTCTTGTTAATTCAGCACTCCAGCGCAATTTTGTCATTAGAATGAGCTGCTTTTGGCAAGAAGTTTTAGCTTCCACCTGGGATATTTCACATGCACATCTCAAATTACACATCTTTTCTCTCATCGTACTGCTCACTGTGGCTTTTTTATCATTAATCACTATGATCAACAAAAATGGGAAGACTAAATTGGTAATAAAAATGTTTATACCAGTACAATCAATTTTACATGCAAATATTCAGCCTTGCACTCAGTAGGAAGCTAGGGAAATACTTGGGATACGGTCAAGAAGTTTGGTAAAACTATGGTTTATGCATTCTTAATAGATAAGACCTTTTTTTTTTCCCCAACAAATGTGAATTTATCCCTGAAAGGGGGTCAAGCATGACTAAATTGCAACTTTCCTTTACTTTGAGGGTTGTTAAACACTAGAACATCTCGCCCAGGTCATGCTGCAGAATTTACACTTGTAAACATTTAAACCACAGGTTAGATATGGTACAAAAAGTAAAGGCACAATGCTGTAATTATTAACATCTATGACTAACTGTTCTGCAGTAGACATGGATAATTTTCCTTTTTGGCCTTCAAGTTTGTGAATCTATCAAAATGTAATTAGGAAGGCTTCTGTAAAGTAATTGTTGTAAGCTATTTGACCAGAGAACTCTACACATCCAGAGAAATCAAGTGGAGCACGAATTATAAAAAAAAATCTGTAGGAAGTGAATTTAAGTAGTGATTAATCAAGGCCACACACCAGGGTATTTCACACTTTATAATCTTGTTCTGTTCCATTTAGGAGAGACAGTGAAAGCATCTATCAGGTAATGCTAATAACAGGGGTATTAGCTTTGAAATTCATGGAAAAAAGGAACATGAAAAAAGAATTGCATTTAATTCCTGTTCATTTTGCTTCACTTGGTGTGCACCTACATAGCAGAATGCCATGAAATTACTCCAGTGTAGTTTTAAATGAGGACACATGGGTTCCACAGAAATCTATTTCTTATTTGATCTTGGGTTAATTTACCATCAAGACATAGTTACTTATCATCAAGACAGTGAGCACTTCCATTAAACACATTTCTACCTGTGAGATCCCTTTGAAGGCACAGGGAGGCTATTCAAAGACTGAATTGATACACTGAGCACTTAAACTTTTAATACTGAGAATACAGATAGTAGAATAATGAATCTACCTTACTAAACTTAATTTTCTCAACCTTCCTTGGCCAATAAGGCTCCAGGATCAATGTTTATGTATTTTTACTTGAAAAACTTACTTTTCAGAAATTCTGACTCTGCAAACCCCATTAAAGCTGTTTTTCAACAGTTTTAAAGGTAACAACTTATTAGAAAATTTTCAAGAACATTTGCTCTATGTAGACCTACATCATTACATAAAATACCTACTTTGAAGGAACAGCATCAAGAGACTATATCTTGTGACTTTCCCTAGAAAACACAGGGTTTGCAGCCTTTATGGCAAACATTAACAATTTAAGTGAGCATTAGATGTGTACAAACAAATACATATTATTTGTTTACATTCTAATATCAAAATTAATTTGATAGTTTTTAATGAATTATAGAACCTCTTCTAAACCACGAGAGTAAAATTCTAGTCACTTTACTGTAAATTCTACAGTCTCATCTGCTGGACAGAAAATTTGGTCTCTTTAGTTCCTTTCAGTCTATTATGAAGCATAGAAATTAACATGCTAAATTAAGCTAAAAAGAAAGTTGTTAGTCCTAAACTCAGAAAGATGATTCAGAGATTTCCTAACATGAAATCAGTTTATGAAATTCAAAGATAAAATTAAAAGAGTTTAGTCATTTTTAAATTTAGTAAAACAAATATGTTGCTATTGCAATTTACCAAATATATATATAAATCTTATATTATTATCACTCCAAAGTTATTAGAATATTGTTTTATATGCAACAATGTTTTGTTAAATAGTTATTCTAAAAGTATACATTTTAATTTGCGACTGAGGGTAGTAGAAAAAAACTGTGTTTCTGCTACAACTTTTATTTTATTCTGTAAACCTGCACTTTTCAAACAAGCAATTTACTCTTTAGTTGAGTGTTTTTCCTTATTACAGTTTTATATCTGCTGTTCCTCTGGGAGGAAAAACAAACCTTGCTTACAAGGAAAAAGCTGCAGGTCAAGAGATAGCATCACCAGCATGTTCAGCATGTTAATCTTAGCATTTCAGGAAAAGCTTTGTTAATTCTGGCAGCCAGTCATTAAAGCAGAGCTGCATAATGCTCAAGATAACCATATGCCTTATTTTTTGTGAAGGGAACATAATGGCATAGATTTTTTCTTTCCAGTTGTGTGAGGATTTTTATTTCTTTTTTTGTAGAAAGGGTTGTATTTAAACATGACATTGGGCATCTCCTAATGCCAGATTTCATTCATAACAACGTCCCAGAAGATCTGTCTCTTCCATTGTTCTTACTCTCCATAACCATTATGTTAAATACCACTCTTGTGAACTTTCCCTTTCTAACAACATCTATACTTTTTCCAGATCCTTTGGACACTCTCCCATTTGTTCCTCTTCCAAATGAAATTGAAATCATAAGTACTACAGCACATGTAATTTTGACTCAAAAAAAATAACTCACTATGGTTTTTATCCCTTTTTCTTTTCTCCCTCATTTCCCTGTCTAAAGTATAAAAATCAGGGAAGTTATTAATTGCACTGAAAAAACTGAGGTTTTGTTATTCCACTTAATTTTTTTAATATAGATGTATATTCAAGAGGTAGATATATCTGACTATTAACTCATTGAATGTATATATATACATGAGTACCTTTAATAGCTATATATATCTTTGAGGAATCAATTGCATTAAGCTGTATAATGTAGATAACTTGGGCTGGATATCTCACTGATTTTCACCTTTAGTCAATTCCATCTGTGTGCACTACTATTCTGATTTAATAAGTCTTTACATCCTCTTTGTTCTGATGTAAAGAAACAAAATAGATTACAATGAAAAATAGGACATGATGTGGAACCTTGTTTGACTTCATCATGGAAAAACATGACACAGGCAAAACTGAGGCATGGAAAGTGGGAGGATGAGATATTCCATATAGTATGAAAAGCTGTACTACAACAACTGTCAAGAGAAACTGTTAGAACTATCTTTGAATGGCTGAATTTTTGGAACTATCTCTTTAGAGTATTCTGCTCTTAAAATGTCACATTTTATTACTCTCTAACTGGCTTATTAATTTACAGTGATGTGGAGTGCCCTTGGGACTCACCTGTGGCCAGAATAACAACAGATGTTAAGACAGAAATGTGAATATACAGAGTGTGTGTCAATGGGACTCCCAAACTTCTTTGTGAGGGTGTTTGCCTTCATCATGTGAAAGACACCATCCATCAATCAAATAAAAAGTAGTTAGGGATTCACAGAAGCATTTGAAACAAAGACTTCAGCTTGAAAAGAGGCATGAAGAAACATGAATATTTTTTAACAGTGGGAAGAAACTTTGGGCTGAAAGCACCAGCACCTGCTGCTCCCTACCAACTCTGCAAACTATCAATGGATGTGAAGTGCCTGCCCCAGATACTGCAGGAGCAAAGTGGGGTGTGGCACACAGAGACCCATACTCAGAGGATGTGGGCCTGCACTTCTGGAGTGCTTTATCAGTGGCATGGAGAACAATAAGATTTGGATAGGCATAGCTTTGTCTAAAACTGGAACACCTCAGAAGGGGTGTGCAAGTAAGGACAGTAACTGTGTGTGTGCCTCTGAGAAAAACTTCTCAGGACTAACAACACAAGGATGTTGAGAAAATTAAGAGGGGGGAAGATGGAGAAGGGGGAATATTTGGGGTAATGGCAATTTCCTTCTCAATTCACTGTTATATATGATGGATCCCTGCTTTCCTGGAGATGACTGAATACTTGCTGGCCAATGGGAAGAGGTGAATTAATTTGCAGTGGACATTGTCTGCCTTGACTTCAGCAAGGCTTTTGCCATTGTCACTCATGAAATCCTCATAGGCAAATTCAGGAAGCGTGGGTTGGATGAGTGGACAGTGGGATGGATGAGACAGGGAACTGACTGAATGGCAGATCCCAGGGGGTTGTGATCAGTGGTACAGAGTCTAGTTTGAGGCTTGTCACTAGTGGTGTCCCCCAGAGTTCTATACTGGCCTCAGTGTTATTTAATTTCATCATCAATGATTTTGATGAGGGAGTAGAGTGCCTCCTCAGCAAGTTCAGGAAAAACAAAATTGTGAGGAGTGGCTGATATCTGAGAGGTCTGTGCAGCACTTCAGAGGTACCTTGATATGTTATAGAGATGGGCAGAGAAGAACCTTCTGAAATTCAACAAAGGCAAATGCATGGTCCTGAACCTGGGGAATAATAACCCTATGGACCAGTACAGGCTGGGGGCTGACCTGCTGGGAAGAATCTCTATGGAGAAGAACCTGAGGGTCTTGGTGGAAAACACATTGTCTGTAAGCCAGCAGAGTGGCCAAGAAGGTCAAAGTAATCCTGGGATCCATTAGGAGGAATATTGCCAGCAAGCTGAGGCAGGTGATCCTGCCCCTCTACTCAGCCACAGTGAGGTACATCTGGAGTGTTGTGTCCAGTTTTGGGCTCTTCAGTGAAAAAGGGAGATCTGGAGCTCCTGGACCAGGTCCAGCAGAGAGCTACTAAGTTGGCCAAGGGTCTGGAGAATCTCTCTTATAAAGACAGGCTGAGGGAGCTGGGCCTCTTCAGTCTTGAGGCAGTGGAGAGGGGACCTCATCAATGTCTATAAGTGCCTGAAGGGAGGTTATAAAGAGAATGGATCCAGGCTCAGTGGTGCCAGCCAATAAAACAAGAGGTAATGGGCAGAAACTGATGCACAGGAAGTGCCACCTGAACATTAGGAAGAACTTCACTGTGAAGATGACATGAATTAGAACAGATTTCCCAGTGAGGCTTTAGAGTTTCCCTCCCTGGAGATATTCAAGAACTTTCTGGATGCAATCCTGAGTCATGTGCTCTAAGATGACCCTGTTTGAGCAGGGAGCTTGAACCAGATAAGCCACTGTGGTACCTGACTGATTCTGTGAAATGCTCATTTTTCTTTGTTTGTGTACAGGGTTTAGCTTTCCCTATTCAATTGTCTATATCTCAACCCACGAGTTTCTTCACTTTAGCACTTCTGATACTCTCCCCAGTCCTGCTAGTAGGGGGAGTGAGTGAACTGAAACATTTATGAAGGTGCATGCTAACAGAATGAGTGAAACACTTAGGTTTTAGTCTGAAGTATTAAAAAGAAGATTGTAGTTTTTCTACTCTTTGCTGTTCAAATCTTTCAGCTTACTTATTACCCCTTCCAATCAGTATCTGATCACTTACCCTCAAAATGGGCAAAAATAACCAGAGAGCAAGTGATTATAAAAGAATGTTGGATGTAATGCTTAAAAGGAATAGCTATCACTTTATTCTAACTTCAAAGAAAAATTTAATATGTGTGATCACGACTGAACCCCAAAATAGCACTGAGATTTGAAATTTCAATGTGAGGTTTATATGTCATATGGACTGTTGTTCTACATTAGCTTTCTTTAATCATGATAAGTTAATTGTTGCTCAACAAGAAGGTTGCTTTAAAAATACCATAAAAAATCAAAAGTGAGCAAGAGAAAAATGTGAAAAGTGTAATGCTGATGCTAACATTTAACACCTTATCACTCTACAACTAGCTTAAATGAGGTTGTAGCAAGGTAGGGAGCAGTCTCTTCTCCTAGGTAACAAGTGACAGGACCAGAAAAAATGGTCTCAAGTGCCAGGGGAGGTTTAGATTGGACATCAGGAAATATTTCTTCACTGAAGTCCTGGTCAGACAATGGAATAGGCTGCCCGTCTCTGGAAGTGTTCAAAAGACATGTGTAGCACTAGGGGATATGGTAATGATGAATGGAGTCGTGCTGGATTAATGGTTGGACTTAATAATCTTGGAGGTCTTTTCTAATTTTAAAGATTCTATAAGCCTATGCTTGATTCTCCAAAGTGAAAGTGCAAACCTATAGATGGGTTATGTTCCTTTTGCATTGACAAACAATACAGCCAACAGAGACTGCATTCCTTCATTGCCCCTCCACAGTGCCTGACAAACGCAATGCAGAGGTCCATGGAGCCACTCCCTACCTGTGTGCAGGACTGAAAATGGTTTTCCTGTATTGACTTGACATAAAATACTGGATTCTACAAGCTGGATCATCATATTTTCGTCTTTAGCTACTTTCTTTTCAGAGCCCAATATTCTGCTGAGGGACAGAGTCCATTCAGTATGGATACTGCATACTTATTTCTGAAAGCTTAACCATTTATTAAATACACATGAGTTCTAGCTGCATTTTAGCCTCTACTCAAGTTTTTAAAAAAGGAAAAAAAAATCCTAATACCTTCAGGAAAAGACTAGCAAGAAAGACCAATCAGCAGGCTGTGATCCCTGAACCTCCCTAGCAAAATCCAGGCTGAAAAACCTCTTTGTCAAAATCATGATATTTCCCATGTTTCACAAAAGTTCTTAACCATCCTGAGTAGCCATCTATTCTTAAGCATCCAAGTTCTGCATAAAAATGTTAAGCTATAGCTGACAGCTATAGAATCCATTTATCTCCATGCATAGTAACTGCAGCTGGGACATTCTTAATGTGAACAAAACAAAAAGCTTGAACTGAGATCCTCCAGGAAATATTTCTGAAGACTGATTTAAGTTAAAAGAAGATGCTAAAGTAAATATATATCTTGTGGCCTAAAAACAACAGCAAACCCCATTCTTCAGATGAGAATATGTGTCAAATATTTACCTATACTGTTTTCACAGCATGAAACTTCACTTGCATAAAATCTAAGCATGTAAAGTCTTTACCAATGGCATTTTTGAGTCAATTTAAGTGTTTGCTGATATATATTTTAGAAATGTTCGCTTTTTCTGTGTATCTGAGTCCTTTTCAGTAGGAAAGATTACAAAATATATAGGAATTCTTAACATAGTGTCTCTTCAAGCTCAATCTGCCATCTAAACAAAGTGAAAAGAAGCACTCTTCATTGATCTCACCTAGCTTGCTTAGTAAGAAATCTTAATGGCTCTGATATTCAATGGGCATAATTTTTCAAATGTATTCATCTGGAAAAATTCTCATATTTATGTTAATAGAATTCTGTTACTCTATTATTCATCATACTGCAAAGAAATATAACAATTCTCCATTGACAACGTAAGAGGAATAAATGTGAGCCAGTAAACATTAAAATTAATTATGCCTTTGTATACTAGAAAAGTCAAATTAGCATCTTAACAATAATGGTAATTGCATGTTTTCTACTGCACATGAGTTTATCACCTTTTCTACAAAGCATAATGCAGTCAAACACAAAATTTGCTGATTTCAATGGTTCTTAGAAGATAATTATGATCAGAAATTTCATTTTTAAGAAAACACTGGAGGGTCAATGATAATTACTCATAAAGCTGTCAGAGCAGTTCTTCAAGGACATTGCATAGCTGAAACTGCAATAGAGTTAAATTCCAGACACTGCAAGTCTAATTGGGTAGACAGGTTAATTCTACCTTGCAATCAGAGCAAAATTCTTGGCCCGTACCTAGTTTTTATCTTTCATTTCTGTAATGAAATCAGAGGAAGAAAAACACCCAACAGAGTTTTAAGTACAAGACAGTTACATTTACAAAGGATAGCTATGTGCAGAGTGTAGCTGAATGTGAGCCAAGTGGAACCCACATTTACCTAGTGTTGGTGGACATGTCTCTTTCTGAACTAGATCACTCACTGAAAAGGAGGTGTTTGGATTTTTTTGGGAGGGTGGTGGTGGATGTTTTTTTCTTTTAGTTCCAATTAAATATGAAGATTTCGTCTAGCATTTGACCTTCTGTCTGAAGTTATGTTTGATATAGCAAAGATCTGAAAGACTCATTAAGACAATATCTTTAATTTTTTCATGTTTTTTTTTTTCCCATAATAATAGTCTTATTACTTTCACCATCATAATAATGTCCAAAGAATGGGCTAATGCACAAAGAATGGCTGAAATGAATGCATTGTTTTTCTGTCATTCCACTAATTGGGAAGAAATACCACTGAATCAGAGCTTTCTAAGTCTAGGTATCCATGGGTAAGTGCTGACTAATACTGCTGTTTAAGGTGAGGTTAATTAATTGTGATAAAGATTAATTAATCTCTACCCTTCTCTCTCTTTGAAAATAATTTTTATTATGAGACCATGACAACTATTTATTTATTTCAAACTTATAAATGTAGAAATAGTGACAGGGAAAAGGCAGAGGAAGATTTCAAGAATGTTGTCTTAAAAAAAATGAACTGATTGGAAATGAAGACAAATTCTATTTTACTTTACAGTGATCCATTGATTTATCTGGCACTTTTAGAAGTAAGTGTGCTTGGAACATGACTAATGGTGAATAATATGAATGATGAGCTGTATCTGCAAGCTGTGATCCAGTCTTACAAGGCTCTGTTCAGACAAGTCTTATTGCTAGCAGTAGTGAGTGACTCCCTTTAAAAGAAGTTGAAGGTACTAGCCATTCAAGTATTTAAGTGGAGGCTGCTTGCCTAGACTCAGGTGGCTGAGTCAGAGCTAGGCCTCTGCTGCTTAAGCTCTTTTCAATCTATATATCCTAGAATACATAAAAAGAGCATGGCTAATAGCATGAATAATTGCACCAGTAGTACTGTCAATTACAGAATCAAAGTGTCTTGCAAAAATTGGATGGCAGGAAGACAGACAGAATTCATGTAAAGAGATTATAGGAAGAAGAAAATGCAAAATCAAAACCAGAATTAATTGAAGAAAAAAACACCACAAAGCAATAACACAACTAATACACAAAACCCCACAATATAAACAAAAAACCAAATCCCCTAAATCTATAAATGTTTCCCATCATGCCTTAAATTGTGTTTTTCACATATGTACACTTGAAACCTGACCACCTATGGCCTGTCACTGAAAAACAATGATATCTGGAAAAAGTAGCCCAACGTCATGCACTTGAATATTTAGACCAATAAAAATGTTTTTTTTTTTTTTTCCTATGCATAGCAGTTATGACCATATATTTTTCATATATACTTATACAACACTTTGGAAATCTTTTCTGCTCAAAAGCTGCAGTAAAAAAAGCACCAAATCCACACTCACATCCCTTTTCCCCCAAAAAACCCCAAAACACACAACAAAACCCAACTCCAAACTTTTGGAAATAAAATGTGAAAATTAATGTCAAGTAATTATTATTTTACATCTTTTAATTTTAATCCATTATTTAATAAAGAGTGGTCAAGAATCACTCCGGCATTTTTTAAATTATATTGTAATTACAAAGTTTAGACAACCTGTGATTTCTCAAACTCTGATACTTGCTGCTACTTAGAGCTGCCTCAATCAGTCTATGACACTTCAGGCTTGAGAAGAAAGTAAAAACCTAAACCAACAGCAATTCAAATATGTTCTCAGTGAAAAATAAATAATTCTGTTTAGAATATGGTACACATTTTTGAGCCCATGTTAGGTAGTACTGGTATCTCTTTAATATCAAATAACAATGAAAATTCTATACAAAAAAGAAGAATACTCCAACATGAAATTTCAGGAATTTGTATTTTAAAAAACACTCTCAAAGATGAATATATTTTAAGCTGTTCTATTAAGTTGACTAAAAAAAAACATAATCAGAACCTATGCTTATAATTTAAATATCCCAAGAAGCTCAGTACTATCTTTGGAATTTTACTTACGTGTCCTCTGTGCAGCTGAGCAGCAAGTTGCCCGGGCTCAGTGAGGAGAGCTGGTTCCAGGGAAACGCACAGTGTTTCAGGGTCTGTCCCACCACCCCAGCCAGGAGCAGGCAGCTGGGGGCAATGGGATAACCCCAGCCCCAGGATTCAGGCACCTCCTTGGAGATGCAGGTGTGCTGAGGTCAGGCAAGGATGTGGGCTCAGCAGGGGCTGAGGGCCCTTGGGGACTGGCAGGGGGTCTTTAACCTCAGGCCATGTGAGGTGAGGGGAGTTCTGGGCTGGGCAGGGACAGGTAGACCAGGCAGTTCTTTCAGCCCCTGGATAGAAAATTCACAAAGCCATCACAAAGCCTTTTAGAATTTTGCTTATAGAACTTTTTACCTTTCTTTAAAACCAAGAATAAGCACATTAAGAAATAATGGATCTCCTAGACAGACTTTTGTCCAAAGACACCAAGAAATTGTGTACAAAAGTGGGACACAGATGTGCTGCCAGATGCTGTGAGGCCTTTTTGTTTGTCAAAAGGAGAACATTTCCATGTTCAGTATGCTCACATCTTTTGTAGTCAGAAGGTGAACTAGAAAAATATCAGGAACCCTTAGAAGTCTTTCAAGTTTATATGCACAGTGTTTGAATAAGAAGAAATGCAATTGCATTATATATATACGTGTACACACACACCTATATAGGTATATATTCTGTTGCCCTGATTTTCTCAAGTTTTATTAAGCCTTTTGATGTTTGTATTCTTTGTACAAACTTTCTCATGCACTTTCTGTAAATAACTTATTGTTTTGCATTCCTTTATGGAGGACGAGCAACCTGACAGACAGTTGGGTTGCCCAGTAGCATTGAGGAGGTGGCACTGTAGCCCTCCAATGACACTGGGATTTTAAAAAGATATATATTTATAAAGTCAAATGTTTTAATAAAGATTTTTTTCAGTTTACTTTCACCAGAGCTACTCCGTGTCATTCTTGTGTTGACCCCCCGAGACGGGGATGTCAACATTCCAAGTCTTATTTCTAGTTTTTCTAAAGGGGAGAATGGGCAGTTCTTCTCTAGAGTCAACATCCCACAAGGTAGAGTGGGTTTAAAGTATCTACTGAGTAGCTGACACTTATGAATTCTCTGTTGTCATATGTGAAAACAGTATTTAAAATTTTAGTTTTCTATAGATCCTTGTGATAAGAGACTGTACTCCCATGGTCTCTGCTCTCTTAATGACATCAACAGATCAAAAAGTTCATGCCATCAATCCAATCCAGAGCCCATGATCCTTCCCCAACATCAGATTTCTATTTTTATTTACTCTTATTAAAATAATTAAACAGATTTTTTGGGTACTTCACAAGCACATAAATTTCATTACCAGAATATTTTAAACAAACTTTCTTAACTGTTCATGTCATGTTAATGTACCTTCTTGGTGGAAAGCCAATTTGCATTTTAATCTTTTCATGATGAATTCCACTTTTTGGTTGCTCAAGAAATGTTTTTAATTTCATGTTTAATTACTGAACTTCCTGGTAAAAATATTTCAAGATGAAATCTTTTTTCATGTGTGCTGCAACATAGGAATACTTCTTTATTAGAGGTTTTGCAGGCTTTGTTACTTGTTTGTGCACCGAGTAAGACATATGTCATTCATTCAGAAAAAAAAAAAAATAGTCTGCTATTGAATAACAATACATCTATTTTTAAAGAGATATAAAGCAGAAATAGCTCTTTAAGCCCATTTAAAATAATTTTAACTGTTGTAATTATATTTCTATTCATCTCTTTCAAGTTGTAGTGGTTCTGCACTACAAAACATTAGCATTTGACTGTGCGGAGGATGACATTTAAAATTAACTTTTTATTCTCTTAATTAGCTTCATTTTTCTTTTGGTAAGATGAATTCCCATCACTTAATTACTTCAAGTGCACCAGCTGCAAAAACACTTGACTTTACCAGAGGGCCCAAAAAAGTAATCCAGACAGATACTCTAGGAAAGAAAGAAAATCCTCTTTATGTGTAATTTTGGTAATTTTTTTTCAATAGAAAATGACTTAAAAAGGAAAAATATTTTTCTTAAAGCGCTACAATATAATTAATTTTCCATATTCAATATACAGAGAATATTACTTCAATCTAATGAAATTTGGCTTTTAGCATTTGAATAATAACTTATTGCTCATAAACTGGAGAAAATTTACATGAATCCACTCCTTATCTATTCCCAAATGCTAGGTTTCAGACTGGAAAACAAATCAACCAACCTACATTCAACTTTGTTTTCTGGAGCTACACAGCTCCAATTGTGCAAATTTTATCCTAAAGATTTCTTCTTTGACTACTATTTACTAATTTTAAACAAAATGTCTCTATAACTTTTCTTTTTACTGTTGCTCTGACAAATTCTTTTATGAAAAATATGCATGTCTGAATTTGGCACAGTACCCAAAAAGGGGACAAAAAGCTGTAACCAAGATCATGGGAAACAAGTACTCTGTGCAAAACAACCCCATAGCATTTTCAATAAGTAGAAACTGGTAAATTAATCATTAGAAATGTGATGCTATTAAAAAATCATATTTAACTTTTCATGCCAGATAGGAAATTTTTAACCATCTGAACAACATTTACTGGACTGTGTAATTAACCATAATTAAATTACCAGATGGATCAATGTCCTACAGCTCTGCTTGCAGAATGTGTGCTTGGCCTACAGACCAACTGCAGTGACAGTAAACTCTCCATATGTCCTAGTCCTGATGTCCTAGTATCTTGATCATTCCTACTGAGATAAGCATTTGGGTGCACCTACCCTCTACATGCAGTTAATTTTCTTTGAAAAATAACCTGAATATGAAGAACAAGTGGGAAATAAATCTGCCTACTCCTAACCTGAACTCATATGTTCATACCACTTCTAAGATAAACAGGTCCAGTGTGTTTTACAGTATTACCCTGCCATGTAAGTGCTTCCTTTCTTCATCCTCTCCTTTTTCAAGGAAAATAAGGAGATTAATTATACTTTTTCTTTCTACAAGTGATAAATGAAAATTTCAAGTATTTAATTTCACAGCTTTCAGACAAATTATATTAAATGGAATGGTGGTGAGCCAAGAAAGCATCTTTGAGAATAAGATGATTTGTGTAGTCTTTTGGACACTCAAGAGTTATATTTTGATTCCAAACTGGTATGGGAGATGTGAAAAAAAATACCACATCTCCAAAAGCATTGCATTCATGGCACAAGGGACAGAGGACTACTAGCAGTATCTTATTTCAAATGAACCATGCAGACATCCACATGACATGATTATCTGATCTGTGTTTAGGACAAAGAGTCAAGTTGGGTAATGATGTTATGCCTACTATATGGGTACAAATGCTAAAATAAATTATATCCTCTCAGTGAAAGTGTGCATACTTATGGTAAATCATCCTGAAGTAATTACTGAGTGGTATTTTACAACTCTTATCTAAATAGTCTGTTTTACCTCTGAGTGCAGTATGTCAATGATAAGTGATTACTGTTGGGTATTAAACTGGTAGTATTCTATTTGTTTATAAAGTACTTTGTAATCCACTAGCATAAAACACAAAATGCTATCAGATGTCTAGAGGTTCCTTACAAAATGAAAATAAGGGCATGAATTACATATTGTGCAATTCCTGACAGTTTATGAGAAAGCTTTAGGACAAAAATCCTTCTGAGAGAGTGGTAGACAGCTATATAAGGCACAACAAAATAAACACAAAGCTACTGTGTCTAATGGAAGGTTTCCCTTGAGTGAAATTTCTTCAGAAAAAAGACAAAAACAACGAACCGACTAACCAAAAACCCAACCGGTTTTCTTTGGGAAAAAAAAAAGTTACTTGAAAAGCGAACTTGAGAGTAAATGAAAATTTGAATTTATCAAAAGTAGGCTAACAGAAGTCTGGCAGACAAAAATCCAAGTTATACAGCAAAGGAGACTTACTTTTAGCTATCCATAAAAAGGGAAAACAAAACACTCCCCAAACTCTCTAGAGTAGCAGAGAATTAATACAGTTTAGAACTGGCAGCACTCTGTTTTGAATTAAGGAAGAAGCCTATACTGAAGGCAGTACTTCATGGTCCTCTGCTCAATTAGAGACACTATTGAGACAGTTTTGTGAGTCATAGACACACATTATTTAGTGTCTCTTGTTAGCTGTTGCAAGGAAATTCAGTTCTATCCTTGTAAAGTCAGTGAGAGTTATCCTTGACTACCATGGCAACAGCATTAGGAGTACAGATCACAGAATCACTGAGTCATTTAGGCTGGAAGAGACCTCTGGATTCATTAAGCCAAACCTTTGACCAACCGTCCCTTTGCCAACCAGACCATAGTACTAAGTGCCCCATTCAGTCATTTCTTGTGCACCTTCAAGGACAGACACTCTGCCACCTCCCTGGGCCGTCCATTTCAATGTTTAGTAACACTTTCCTCCTTATGTCCAGCCTGAGCCTCCCCTGGCACAGCTTGAGCCTATTTCCTCTAGTCCTGTCACTGGTTGCTCCTTTCAGGGAGTTGTAGAGGGTGATAAGGTCTTCCCTGAGCCTTCTTTTCTCCAGGCTAAACAACCCCAGTTTCCTGTTGGGGAGATATGCATTTGATTCTGCTACAACTGGGGAGTAATGAAGCAGTTTTAAGGAAATTTGAATATAATTTTTAAAGACACATTACCTCTTTGATGTCTTATCTTGCTGTTTCCCAGTGGAGAAAAAAAATAGATTGTAGAGTGAATCGTAATCTTCATAGAAATTTCTGATATCATTCCTTGCTTCCCTAATATATAGAAAATTATTTAAAAAAACAGGGATAGCCAAAGCCATGTGAGGTGCTCTCATAGAAATAAAGGTAAGATTTTCTAAGAAAGTAATTTACATTACAATAAACGATCCATGATCATGCACACAAATAATAACAATTATAATATCACAAATCGCCTTATTCTTTTGCTTATTACTCTACATATGCTATAAGTACACAGATAAATTTCTAATTTAAAAATACATATATATTTAATTCTGTGTCCCAGCCACTGGTTTTCATAACTGCTTTTCTTCACAACTAAGAATGCTCAAGGATCATTATGTCTTGTCTGTAAAAGACTTTTGTTTGGCTATTTAAGTATTTTGTATTTTTCCCATATGCTGAAGTAATTTCCACTGAATCAACAATATGTCCTCGTGACCCAAGCTCATGCTTTTCTCATCTTCATGCTTTAAAGAAAATTGTCTATGAACAGCTGCTCCCACAGTACTTCAGTAACAGGACTCTGTAACAAACCACTACTTTCGTGCACTCCTCAGAGTGTAAGGCAGAAAGCCTAAAAAGGGCAGAGGGAGAGAGGCAGAAGCAAAAATCCTGTCAACTCTAAAATTGCCTTTACAATATTTTATAGCTATTTTAATGTAAATACTGGAGCAAGCAAAATGGAACAGACTTAGTAAGGATATCTTGAACTTTAAAAAGTAATATTTAAAGACTAGTATTGTCACCAAAAATTATATTATTTCCAGCAGTATTGCCAAGTTATTGATCATTTAGAAGACATATGAAGTCTCTGCCTTTCACATTGCCTGTGAAGGGGACATTTAACATGCAGGTTTTGCATTCCCTACAGCATTGTTGAGAATGAGTAAGAAGTGAGCATCTAAGGAAGATGACATCCAGTGTGCATTCTACATACAGCCACAGCTGATATGAAATGACATGGAATCTGAAGCCTGTTCATATAGGTCTCTTGATTTACTGAGTAATGTTTCAGGCAAAAAGAATGTTGCAACAGTGTTCAGAGATCTCAAATCATAACTATTTTTATTAGAACTGAAAATCAGAAAAACATTAGACAAGTAACTATATTTTTTTTCTCTTCCCTGGTATTCTGAAACACTACATCTTATCATTTTGATAGGACTAGCTAGCCTAGTCCTAACGTTATTTTGAAGAAAATTATCTATAGCAGTGTTTTCCCCACAAATGGTTCTTGGGTTTCTGTTTCACTTTCTTTTTGATGATGTTTTGATCAATTCATCTTTTCTGCTTTTTTCTGCAGAGGGAAACATAACCAGTGTTTTCTCTGGAACATGCAATTACAGCATTTAACACTACTGAATTACAATCAATCTCTTTAAGCATTATGTGTCACTCTCTTTGATGTCTATAAAGAGAAAAATGTTTGGCCTGATAACAAATATATTCATTCCAGACTATCAAGCCACCTGTGAGCTTCAGCCACATAATACATTTCAAAAAGTGTCTTTTCCCGGATGTCTGGAAATGCTTTGAGAAAAATTGAGTAATATACAATGTATGCATATTATGGTTTCATTCATACCCATTATCAAGATAGAACAGTTAGTTACTGTCATATTTGACCTCAGCTTAGAATCACTGATTTTATCTGATTAATCTAAGTTTTCACAAGGCTAACAAATATATACAATGTTGTTTTAAAATACAAGATTCAATTCATCAGTTATGTTGTAATGAATACATAAAGGGGAAAATGTCAGGGTAAAGAAAGAGGAGGAAAAGATGAAAGTAATTTATTGCTGAGTCATTGGCTTTAAGGATTGTGGAAGATGGCATCAAATCTACCAAAGAGGTGAAAGAGAGATTGCAAGAGATTCTCCAAATAAACTAAAATGGACGTAATTTTTAGAAGAGAAAGACAGAACCAGCAGGGTATTCTTGTAGTTGCTCAAAAAACTGGAATGGTTAAAAATGTTAACATCCTTCAACATATGGATTTCTTTCAGAGAAATGTAGCCTGAGAGACAGGGTGCACAGAGACAATCAATGACAGAGAAAGGCTCCACAAAAGGTCTGTTAAATAGAGTATTTAGGTTTGACTCTTGTGGGTTTTTTTCTTTAACCATCTATGCCACCTATAAACATTTGAAGTTTCACTGAAACGTTTGAAGTTTCACTTTCTCTATCAGTTGTTGAAAGCTAA
>WBNO01020350.1:0-56466 GCA_013400575.1 Peucedramus taeniatus | reverse complement strand
GCATACTTAGTTGGGTAAATCCTCTTCAGCTCCTCACTCCAAAATACTTTTCCTTGATTATACAACGAAAAAGCAAGAAATGAGGAACATGAATCTTCAATATTTTGTCAAATGTTTCTCAGTGACTTAATCTTCAGGAGAAAAAAAGTATAAAGACTTAGATATAGGGAAGTGATGTGGTTTAGGAATGGTATTCCCGAATCTAGTTCTCCCACCTCTCAAACCACACTGCTACTCACTCCCTCCCTCTCACCTCTCTTCTCCCTTCTCCACCCTCTCTTCCACCCTCCTGCACCCCTGAAGGTGGCTGGAGAAGAGCATTGCAGGCACAAAAGGTGAAGATCACAGGTTGAGATAAGAACAATTTACTAAAAACAGCAATGAGATAAGAAAAGAAACAGTAACAACAATATTATTAACAGAAGTCTACAAAAAGAGAGAACAGCCCCTCCACTCCATCCACTGCCAGGCTTTGTTATCCCAGAAAGGGATGCCTCTCCTCCCCAGAAGGGAGAAAGTCCATCTTCCCCACCCCTGGCAAAGATGTAATATGGTATTGAATAACAAAATGTCTTGGTCATGCTCCCTCCCACTGATCTGGGCCAGAACCAGCACTGGAAGTAAATTTTAAATTCCTACTTTAGGGAAAACTGTATATGTTAAAGCAACTGGCTCTGATTTAGAGTGATGTTATATTTAATTACAAGTAGTACACAGTTTGAGAATGTTCTGAACAATTTTCCATTATTCTGTCAAGTTTGCACAATCACAGATATGATCTTGCAATTTTAGATAATGAAAGACAGCAACATTGCATGTCTGGAGAAAAGGACAAGATTGGCACTTGATGGATATTAGACACTGACAAAATGAAAAATGTATCAAAAATTTAAAAAGTAGTCTGCTTAGCTAATTTTCTCAGTCCAAAGAATTGCTTTTTATATTCAAAATAAAAATCTGTAATTTTCAATTCAAATACTTTATCAGGAGGATGGCATATCCTGGAACTGGTTTGTTAGCAATGAAACTCCACTGACCTTTATCCCAGGCAAGGAGGAGTTTATAGGACTGAGGATACCCCTCACTACCATTCTACATTTCCACTTAACATTTTAAATACAAGGTCTTAAAACCCACATAATAAGGTATTTTAATTATCATTGCTAGCCAGTTCATTAAAACGACATTCAGAATTTTCTGCCCTAATCTGATCTGTTCTAATCTAATCTAATCTATTGATTATACCTTCTTTGAAAAGGACTATTAGACTAAAAAAAACCCAAAATGGAAACAAAACAAGGAAATAGCAATGACAACCAAAAATCACCATTCAAATCCCCAAACACAAAAAGAAAACCATTCAGAAATTTTATTTTATTAAAACAAATTGTATTATATAATAAATGGAATACCTATAGTGCTAAAACAGTGAAATATCACTATCTTCATGAGACTGAAAAAGAGTAAGCAATGATATGAGTCAAGTAACACCAAAAAGCACTTACTACCACCACTAAATTCTCTTAGGCATCTTCGTGTAATTCTTCTCTATTCTACCTTCACATATGAAGTATAAACAGAATTTCTTCTTCCCAACTAGTAAATTTAGCCTACTGCTTACCAATTCAGAAGCCAAAGGCCTTTACAGAGAAGACCACTGGAGACTTGCAAAACTATAAGCAGTAGTAGTATTTGCTAGGAAAAAGGACTGCATATCAATTCCAAAAGGAGGAAAAGCAATGTGCCTTCTCTCTTCCAACATGAAATAGCAAGAGGTATTAAGGAAACAGAACAGAACAGAAACATTTTTTTTTTTAATTATTACTATTGTTAATTTTCTGGTCCCATTCTAAAGAATCTTATGTTAGCAGTAGGAACAGTACTCTACAAACACAATAATTTATTTTATACTCTTTTAATTCTTACAGAAAGTACATAATTGCACTAGGCAATCTCATTTTCTCTTATACTTTACAAGCTTGGAATATAACATAGTGTAGTGGGATGGACTTTTAATCAACTGAAACATCTGCATCCAAATCATTGCCCTGACAATTTCTAGTATCCAGCACACAAATTAATTTACTTTTAATGGATTAAAAAAATTGTTTGGTATTTTTTGCATCAAAATACATCTAGATATAGAAAATACTGACATTTAATATTTTAGTCTAAAACTTGTAAATTCAAATTATTTTTACGTAACAGAAGACTTTGAGCTGAAATGTATTAAAAAATAACACATTTTTGTCTCAGGGTAATAACCTGGAATAAAGAAAATAATTAATACTGTAGTGAGCTAATATGAAGAATGGGCATTTGCCAGAGGATAAATCAGACTTTAAGTGGGAGACCATTTCTGAGGCACATGTCATGAAACATAGATGTAGAAAGACAGCTCATCAAAAGTGAAGGGAGTGAAGCAGAAAGACAAGAGTCTACACTATTGTTTGACCATAAGTTATTTATAAAACTTATTATATAATAAAGCTGAAAGACTAATCAGGGATGCTGAATAATATTCACTTTTAACTGAATTATGTTAAGCTTACTTTTAATTTTTTTCTTTTTGTGTCTTATATTACTAGCACCTTACACAATTAATTTCTTTCAAATGAATTTACACTCTTCAAGGTAACAAAATTATTTTTCAAAAAAAAATTTCAAAGGTCCTCCTTTAAAGACATCTACATGCTATTGAGTTGAAATTATGAAGTAACCATATTACTTTTTCCACTAGCTCCTACTTTTTCCATAGACTCTCAGAAGTGGTCGTTTTTAGATCCCATTTTGCTTTCTATTTACACATCTTACATGGCTGAAATTCAGTCATGACAATGAAAATGATAGTACTCCAGTCAACAAGGAAGAATATATACAGGCTGTCTGAAGACATTATATTATTTTTTAAGCCTAAGAAGGTATTCTGCCTCTAACCTATCTGTTGTTTTTCTGTTGTTGCCCCCCCCCCATGCACTGTCCCCCCCCCCCCCAACTCCTTGAAGGGAAAAGAAATATCAAAAACCAAAGAGTCCGTTCATAGCTATTTTGGGAGATAAGATGAAAAAAAAGAAAAGCTTTATGTTAAAGAATTGAACTGGAATTCAGAATCTATGAGTGTAATCTTTGCCATCCATAAACTTCCAGCATGACAAGGCACTTCTCTGTGCTCCAATTCCAGCCTTCTTCCTTCACCAATTTTAGGTCATTCAGAAAAGACTTTCTTGTAAAGTAGACAAAATGGAACTTTCCAAAGAACCATTGTAATAACCAATATAAATCCTTCTACTTGTGAGATATGAAATCAACATCTGAGTGACAGGGGACGTGTGAGTACCAAGAACAAGATGAAGGGAAGAGAAACAGAAATTGAACATCACTTAACATTACAATACTCTTGTCCCAATTAGTGTAAATCAATACATGATTCATTCCTAATTTAATTCTTTTAAACTGAAACAGCTTCAACCTGAATGACTTTATAATGATTTATGGGTAAAGACATAAATCTTACAGGTGGAGGAGCAAACTCATGTATGTATCCAACTTTGACACTGTAACCCTCAAAAACATTTTATGTGCAAATAAGGAAATATGATTTTCATGAGACATCAAAATTTACTATTAATCTTTTAAAGTTTGAAAGGCAAAACCAATTTACACCATTTTGTATGGTTAGTCCAGTTAAAATTATACTAACATTCATAGTCTAAATGATGCAACTAACTTAGACCAAGTCTTATTATTAATACACCGAAAAAATATTGCCTATAAAATCTCTAGTTCTCTCTCTTGTCTGCTGTTAATCTCTACACTCTTCCCTTGTTCATCTCCTGGAGGAGAGTATTGTTAATCATGGAATTTATTTTGCTTTTCCAGGAAGAAATATGCTATTGATTCTGATGGTTTCTTTTCTATTGTGGTTCCACTTCAGACTATTTTTCTATCTTCTATATATTTATATAGTTAATGAATTTAAAAAATATATGTTTCTATATTTTAGATAATTACTCTTTTTCTTTTAACTACTGTAAACTCTGTTCTGTCCATCTCCTAAATCTGCACCACAATAGCTCACCACTGTTGAATTTTTCATAGCTTCAATCTTAAGTGTACCTTTTTTTATCATCTCATTCTTATACTTCTGTGCACCATGGAAGTCTCTGTTTCACTTTTATTATCATGGCCTCATATTTCATTTTCTACAGAAAAATTACTCCTTATTTCTTCATTAAAAAGTTATGATTATAGCATAAAAAGATAAGCAAAAGCACTTGAAAGAAAAAAGAGTCAAAAGATGCTGCTGCAGGCAAAGAAACTAAAAAACCACAAAAATTTCAGTGTAAAAATCAGTGGCCTGCTGGTATGAATGGCAATGCTGTATACACTGGTCTGCAGGCTATGAGCCTGACTATTATATAGTAGGAGTTACATCAAAAAAGAATACCTCTTCCTTGTGCTTTTAAAAGAAAGCAGAATCATCACTGTATTTTTCAGAGGATTTGGTCCTGATGTCATGCTTTGACATGATCCTAGAAAACCCTGTAGACTGAAATGTTTCAGGAAAATAAAGTAGAGGAGCAAATAGTACCTAGATCCTGACTGGTCTTAATGCAAGCTACATTCTGAGCCATCCAGCTCTGTCAAGATGTGATGCCAGTTGTCAAAAATCTTCACAGGAAAAGGGAAAGCTATGGACTCAAGCATACCTTGAGTTTACCTCAAGGGCATAAATCTTTTTTAGAGAAGGAGGCAGATTTTTGAATTTCAGTTGTGAATGCAGTTGAAAATATTGCACAATCTGCACTGTAGGTCTATATGAACTGAGATTAGAGAAGTATAACAAAGCAATGAAGAAGAGAAATACAAATGACCAACACAAAAATAAAATCAATTCAAAACTACAGAGAGCACATTGTTTAAAATATTTTGACCAAATATGATATTTTGGTACATAAAAGGGCATGTTGTGCCATCTATTTCTCACCTCTACGCCATGCACACTGGAATATCATGTAATCAATAAAATAAAATGAACCACTATGAAATATGTTAAAAAGAGCATTTTTTCCCCCTCATGTTAGCTCTAGAGATACAGGACTAGTGCTATTTGTATGAATGCACTTCAATCAGAAGACTTCTCATCTTACAAATCTTGTCCCATTCTTACTGTAGCCCTACATTTGATACCACTATTTTGAGAGCAAAGCTATTGATGCTTAAAACTAAGGAATTTGTGACTGAGCTTAGAAACTGATGAGTTTGGGAAAGATAACAGTCTAAAAGGTATAGAAAAGAATCAGTTGGGGAAGATTTATCCAAAACTGTATGCATAAGGATTTCTGCATTCTGAAATACGACACACAAAAAATATTAGGAATGTTTGAGAAAAAAATATTAAATATAATCTTTGCTACTTAAATAGTATGTCAATAAGCAAGGGAAATCAGGCAAATGTGTTTCCATAGCAATATTAAATGTCTAAGGGAATAAGGTGTCTGAGGAAACAAGAAACAAGAAAAACTGAAATATCTTGGTCTAGATAAATACATTAATGAAATAGATGCATCAGAAATTTGTTGACAGCCAGGATGGTAAATGCAAAGATGAGTGTGAGAGCCTAGTATGAAAAGAAAGAGAAGTTCAATTTAAACAGATGAACATATTCAGAACAGAATTTTAATGGTCCAAAATACCAGTCTTAAATGACAATATACATTCAGGTAACTCTTAGAGAGTGTCTGACCAGGATAATGATACTGATTACCAGATTCTCAGACAAGAAAGTGAGAGCAGGCAGTAAAGGTTTTCTGGATAGCATCAGCATCCTCCTATCAATTAGTCAAATGTCACTGTGGGAAATTAAACAGATAACATTTTAAGAGACTAAAACTATGTTTGTTCTAGCATCAGCTAATCAGGAAGCCCCTCCAGTAAGAAAGTTACTACTGATTTGATGCAAAACAATGATACTGTTCAAAATCCTATAGAAGTATGCAATTTCATAATTGTGATGATTCACTTAGATTCAACAGCTCTACAGAAAAATAAAGGACAAAAAGAATATTGCAAACAAATTAAAAAAGTAGGAAGAAGTTTCAATAAGCAGTTGGATATGAGACAGGAAAAAGGAGCTAAGAAAAAATGTTCAGTTGTTCATCCAGCATTGACAGTAACCAGAATTCTTCCACCTGGATCTGTGTAATTCAGCATAGATATGAATCCTTTAAACAGCTTCTGTGAGTACAAAAACTTTTAACAGTACACAACAGTGACCTCTGAGTCACTGGTCAATGATATAGAAGGTGAAATTTAAGGTATATGGAGGGAAAAAACCCAACCAAATATTTTTTGCACACACGTAAAACCAGTGTGACCTGAGTACAGCCACTCAGAAGCAAAGTTCTTGCCTGAATATTAAATCCATGAAAATATAAGGTCAACATGCAGAACAAGTCAAAAATAGAAAACCAATTGTTAAGAAGCATTGACAAAGAAAACAGGGGAGAGAGAAGAAAATGTCATTATGGCACTGTTTAAATACATGGCTTACCCTCAGCTAACAGCACTGTTCTTCAGGGGTTGATGCTGGGTCTGATGCTGTTTGACAGCACTGCTGATCTCCATGGTGAAGAAATGCAGACACTGAGATTTACAGATAATATTAACCAGGAGAGTGGTTAATATTTTATAGTTTGCTATTTGGAGGGATTTCATCAAGCTGGAGAAATAGGATATATGAAGTTCAAAACTGGCAAATTCAGAGCCTAACTAGTACAAATTAATAAAGGCTGGGGCCTGACTGGCTGGGGATCAGCTTTACATAGAAGGAAAGATGGGCTCTTGAACAAGCTGAGCATGAGGCAGCTGTGTGTCCTTGTACTTGTAACAGTAAAATGAAGGGGAGAGAAAAATGCACTGATGCTTCTTTAAAGGCTGTAACTATTCTTATTTGATGTAATGTGAGACAGTTATCAAAGGAATATCATACCCCTACATTTGCTTTTTTTTTTTTTCCACAGGTCAAGTGGAAAGTTAAAATTTATGATCACACCAATCTATAACTGAAAAAGAAAAATGCTGAGAGTGGCTCAGGGGAAAGAGTCAGAACAATCACTTTTTAGGACTCTAAGCTGCTTGGAAGGAATAACAAACAATAGCCATGGATTATCTCACCTAAAGCACTTTTTAAAGAAGTAAGAAAATGAGAGCTGATTTTTCTCCAATCTTATTAAAAAGGGTGCATAAACTAATATTGTCATCACAATTGCCTAAAGAATTTCTGTGTGGCTAGCAAATTTCTGTGATTTTTACAAAGTATAAATTAGAATATCTGTTCCATTTACTAAGTAGAAACACATAGTGAATGCTTAGCAACATCATCATGATACTTGAACTTGGAAGATATACTATGATTTTTTCATTTTGTATGTTACTGTTGAAATCTTTCTTAAACATAAGCAGTACTTATTGGAAGAATATATCTGTGTGGTTTTGACTGAGATTAAATCCTCATCTCAGGTCTTCCAGAAAATGTTTGGACTAAGAAAGGGAATGTCATCTCTATTGAAACACACACATGTGCAAGAGACAATAATCAACCTGCAGTAAGTATATGATAAACTATTGCATATGTTAGTAACTAAAATCACCTAAATCCCAGACTGACTACAGTCTCATCCTGGAAGTTTTAGTGAACAAAGATAAAAAACCCTTGTGGTGGTGCATTCTGTATCCTTCTCCCTGACATTTTTCTGCATATGCTTTGTCTATGTACTAGGCTAGAGAGTTAACTTGCCAGTGAATTCTGTTAAATCACACATTCACAAGTTTATATTAAAACCTGCTTTTTTGCCAATACCTTTGACAGTGATTATTTAATTGACTGCACCACTCATTCACAACAAACCATTTTATACATTAAAAAATATAAGAATCTCTGGATACATGTATAAAAGAAGTATAAAGGAAATAAAATTTATGTTGTTTTCATCATTGCTATATCACAAACCTAAGGTATTTAGAAAGTGCAGGCAAAATTTAAGCTCCACATGTTTTTCAGTATCTGAAACATGAAAAAATAAACTGGTGATATGGCCTAAAGTAAGGTGAAAATTGCTTTTCAAGATGCAGACTCTTTCTGTATAGAATGATAGGTGAAAGTATATATGATGCTTGTTGAATAATAAGAAATCAGATTATTTGTAGAACTTTAAAAAGTAGAAATAAAAAGAATTATGAACTTTGAGGAAAAACTAGTCAAACCATATATCTTTAGGGGTAAAGTTACCATAAGACTGTAAATAACATATTTACATTCAAGATCACTGAACAAGAAATAGAAGTTACAGAAGACATTTCACCAGGATTATTATTTTTCTTCTAGATATTGCACAATTGTGAGTAGTTAAAAGCATAATACATGTAAGAAATCACTTGATCAAAACTAAATTGAGGTCAAGAAGAACTGTCTGTCTGTTAAACAAATAATTGCTGACATTTTGATTGCTTGAGAACAACAGGTCACAAGCAGAAATTGAAATTAACAAAGGGAAAAATATTAAACAGAATCTGGTTAACCTGAAGTTTTACTTTATTTGGCTTAGTAAGAGAAAGTACCTTGTGTCATACTTCTACTGACAAAAAATGACTAAACTGTGATCTGGAAAAATCATAAAGATGTTGAGGCCTATAAATATGTCAGAGTCAAAGAACCTTAAGAATAGTGCTGTACTTTCTTAATCGCTTGTGAAGAAAGAATATGAGCTTCTGAGCCAATTAATTTAAAGTCATCATACGGGAATGGACAGAAATACAAGAAAAAGCTTTTGAAGAAGTAAAGAGAATAATTTCAAATTCTCCGTTAATGAAATTTTATAACCCAAAGGAAAGTCTAGTCTTAGAAAGTGACACATTACAGAGTAGTCAGGGAACCACATTAATGCAGAGAGAATGTCTAAAAGCACTTATAAGCTGTTATTTCTCAGCTAACGAATGAGAAAGAATTAGCAGTAGACCTTTACAAAACTGACTAGAATCTTTCACAAGCTCTGTCAGGACAAAAAAAGCTGTACAGTGCCATGTCCCCTCAACTTTGCTTTTTAAATGTCTGAAAGCATTAATTTAAATGGAGAATGGAAAACTGGTTCATCAGCATGCCCATCTGAGTGGGTCTGGCATAGTTAGTATCTCCTGCAATGCTTTGCCAAACCCCACAACAATGCAACTGTCAGACCCATTCCTTCCATATAGTTAGTGTCCCCCATGATCAGAAATTAAACCTGAAAAGCCATATTGCATTTTTCTCATCAGAATAATGTTACCTTTTCTCTTGAGAGCCTCTTCAGTTCCTATATACTTTTTCACCCAAAACACTCTGTACTCCAAAAAACCTGTATCAAGCAAACCAAATTTGAACACTCACCAGTTTCAATACAATTGCATTTCCAGAGTTAGCTTAAACTTTAACACATTTCACTTTTTAATTCTTGAAGTCAGGGTGCATCATGGGACAGCTGTTCTCTGGGGTTTGGGGACAGCAGGGACTGCCCAAGTCATCAAAGCAGGGCAGAACTTGGCATCCCATTGCCACCACCTCAGCCAGAGGCAAGGCGGCCGGGGGTCACTGAGGCAGCCCCAGCCCTGGGCATGTCCTTGCGCACAGGATGAAGCTAGGCAGGGATATCAGCCCACATATAGGGATGAGGAACAGGCCCTGTGAAGGAAACCAGGGTCAGACATGGTCCCAGACTGGCCAGGAAGGGCGTTTGCAGGAGGGTTAGTTTGAGTTATACTCACTCAAGAGCTGGTCACAGACACAATAGATATTTCTAAATAAAACCTCTCTGTACAACCAAAAAAATTTTCTCTGTGAGTTCCCAAGAAATGTCTCATCACTGGGAGATCAGAGGTAACACCCAGCTGCCAGTTCGGTGGGGATACAGATATTCAACATGATTCTGCTTAAATGTCAAATCTAACAGATGCTCTCAAAATCCAACTAATAAGTCTCCAATTAACAAACAGGACCTGGTCAGCAACCATGTTGAGTATGGTGACTGAGTCACAGAGCAGCAGAGGAGCTTCCACTGTGTGACAACAAAACAGCAGAGATACAAGTACAGGTACACTGGTTGATTTGGTCAATCAAACACATATAAAATCTCAGTATTTTTGTGAGATAGAGAATATCTTAATTATTACATCTTCTGGGTAACACATGTATATGTAAGATACAGTTTCTGATTGTTTTCAAAGTCAGATTTTAGCCTTTTATGGATAGAATGTGTTTAATTTGTGATGATACTTTCTTTTATTAGACTCAGAACAGTAATTTTGAATAGTTAGAATGGCAAAAGGAGAAAGATCAATTAAGTCTTTCAAAAATTCTAGGTAAAATTTTGCCTTTGTACAGCTATGCTCAGGAAAATCACTCAGATCATAAAGGATTCAAATCCTGAGACCAAGCCAAAACACAAAATGGATTCAGTGTGTCTATAATCCTATTTGACTTTGTGCCTGGAATTGTTGCCCTGAGCAGTTGCCCCAAAGGTCCTTCCAGGAAGAAGTCTAAATCATCTTCTCAGTTCAGAAATGGTGACCCATGGTAGTTATAAACAAGCAAACAAAAAAAAAAAAAAAAAAAATAAAGTGGCAGCCTGGTATACAATGCCATGAAACACACATTTCACAGGAGTGGATACCTACACTCTTAAGAAATTTGAGTTCATTTTTATCTGTATCTAAATGTGCTTTGTTGTCTGAGGTTTCCCTTTGCATCCAAAGCAGTGTCAACCTTGTATCAGAGCTAAACATAGCTTGCACCAGCCTTAAATAAGAATGAGGAAAGTTGGTAAATCTGGTATTGAGGTTGACCTCAAGTCCACCCTGCACTAATTAGCTTCACCCAAAACTTCATTTTAGCAAATAATATTCCAACCTCTGAACACTTAATACCGGGTGACATTATTTAACAAGAACTTTTTAATTTCTTATTCAGTACTTAGCTAATCCAAAAGCAGGACATATGCAATGCCAAAAGTCACGCAGGAAAAATGCTGAAACAGTTTATTTCTTCATAAATATTCATGAAATTATTTTGGAAAAACACTTTTTTTTGGTGATTGCTTTGTTATAATCTACTTTAGCACTAAACACATTACAAAATATATATATTTAAGCAGATAAGGATGGAAAAAATAATTTTTTAGGAATAGTCTCTGTTACCAAGGACAACCTTCTCTGAGAACTTTAAACATGAAAATAAAGCATAAGAACTGAGGAGAACTAAAAGGTTTTCCAGCTATATAAGATTACATGTCTTCTCTGTATCACCAAGGGAGTTTAAACATTGAAAATCAGTAATTCTAAGTGCAGTTAGTAGGTTTTAGTATAGAAATACATTGAGGTGGCAGAAAGATATAAGCTAAGAGTAAGAATTAAACTGTTTCACCTAACTACTCATAGTACTGTAGCCAAACTCAGCAGAAGCTGCTAAATCAGTTTGAGCAGCTAGTACATATGGTGCCTTATTTTTCCATAGATACAATAATGACAGCACCACCCATATACAAGTCCTTTCAACTGCAGGGTAGGCACATTATTAGTTACAACCCACACACAAACATTCATCCACTTACTAGTGACAACTGAGTTCTGATTATGTTATATATCTGAACAAAAGACAAAGAACTGCAGGCACTGAATAGCTAACAGAATAATTCATTTTTCAGAAGAATATTGAATGTGACAAATAATAGATTTCAAATGTACCTAAGACATATTTTTGCATATTCCCAAAGCTAGAAAATTCCACATGACAAAATTTGTGGTTAACAACTCCTTGAGTCTGCCTGCAAGCACTTACATTGTCATCTTTGAGCACAGTAAGAACAACTGAAAAATCAACAGAGTTGCCCAAGGTTTTCTGAGAAAATTACACACTGGAGAAAATAGACTGATTGTGCTTTAAAATCCCAGCAACTCTCAACCAAAGGCTGCAGAATGGAAACAAAAAAAATTCCCAATGCATTCAATGACCGTATCCAAACATCTAAAAAGAATCTGATGTAAGAATCTCTCCTTTATTATAACACTGATATTATTTCAAAATGTTTGTATAGTAATCTACACTTGGCAGAAACTCTGCATAATTGTCTTACTGTACTTGCGTAGAATTTCAAAATTTGGCATCAAATCAAATTTTAGGAGGCCATTGTTTCCTTTCCACTGAATTTGATGACTTACTGATATTTTATTAGACAGCAATATAAAATCAAAGCAACAGTTAGAAAATTAGAGAGGCACTTGTCAAAGGCTATTAGTGTAGGGAAAATTAGTATAACAAATATCTTTAAGAGCCGCTCTTTAAAGTTACAAATTTCAATTCATATTTAGCGGAATATTATTATAGAGGAATTACCGTATCAAACACCTACCAGACTTGCTGGGCACAGTGAGGACACATAAGCACCTGAAAACTTGGGCTGGAATCCATGTGAGTGACATATGTTGACTGGTTCTCTTAATCCTGAGCAGACTTCTTGTTGTATACCTAAATATGGATAAATATCTAATTTTAAGCCTCAGGGTCTGAAGGGCAGTTAAATATGTTTCTGCTTGAAAATGACACTTTGTATATCAATAATAATCCACAAAGTTGAGATCTGGCAGAGGAAGAAAAAAAAAAAAAGACCTAGTCATGATGAAGATATGAATATCTCCAGATTTGCTTTAGGACTAGAGCCCTCACATGAACAATATTCTACAAATGATGAAGTGATGCTTTGCCAACAGACACCAGATGGTTGGTAAATGACAGATGAGGGTCTACATTTGATAGAGTCAACAAACCAGGCTGCAACATATGTAAAAGTAGTAATCCGTATGCATGTTTCAGAGACTAAGAGCTCACTGATGATTATAAAAAGTTAGTTCAAAATCATTCTGTTTTCAAGATTTACTTTGCTTCAACATTTTCCTGGTTGAAATCGTGTCTTTATCACTTATCTTCAAGTGGTAAATGCTAATAGCCTCACGTGTGATGAGAGAGAGAACTGAGCGGGCTGAGTAGGAAAGGCTTTCTCCTTTTACCGAATTTCATTGTCTCAGTAAATGAAAAGAGGATCATCCTATTGACTCACATAGGGATTCTGTTTGATATTGCAAGAGATGATGACTGATCAGCATTTTCATGTGGCTGGTAATCAGAATAAGGCACAGAATCACAATACTAGGGCACGTACACCTACATCGCAGTGTTACCCTGATCTGCTGCTTCATGGGTGGTTGGTAAAAGAAGAAACAGAAACATTTTCATTTTTACAGTATATATTTCTTATAGGTATTAGTGGAAAGAAAAGAAAATGAGTCTTCATTTTTATAGTCAAGCAACATTTTATTTAATTAAGTTGCTTTAGTAGCAGGAGATACTATCTAGGAAGATGTATTTTTACCCCCCTTAATTTCTGCAAGGGGTAAATTTTGGTATAAGGTAAAAGTTCTTTTGCAGAAATTAAGACCCAATAAGGAGCTGAAAAAATTTCAAGGAAGGATTTTCCCACTGTGAAAAAGTATTTGGGTTATTTTTTTCCTTTTCTTTATCAGTAGGAGGGTATAAAAACTGTTTACTTTCCCAGCATTCTGAATATGATTTTGTGTTTTAACTACTGTTGAAATCTTTATCTGAAAACAAGCTTGTGAAATTTCTTATTTTTCAGTTACATCTTTCAGCTTTGCTCTGGGGTTTAAAAAAACAGCTGAGGCACAAGTCAAAAATCTGTGCATACAGACTGGTTTCTAATATTCCAGAGATTAATATCTGTGTTCCTTTTATACAGAAGATTAAAAAGGCTCTTAAAGATTACCTTGACCAAAGAAATCATATGAGTAATTAATTGTTTCTGTGTGTGAGTGAAGAGAACATTGTACTGAGTGACAATATTGCAGAGAATATGAAATCATATACTGGTTTTGACAGTAGGACCCCCAGGTCTTTTCTGTTTTATTTCCAGATTGATTTAAAGTCCATTGAATTTTGATTGACTTTTTTTTATTGTGTAGTTTAGAAACAGGAGTGTGCAAGATAGTTTTGTTTGTATATGGTTATTAATATTGACTGGATTTTACACATGCATGTGAGTATGTGAATTTGATATGGGATATCAAAAAAAAAAAGCACATACATTTAGAGTGCTTTTCATCTTTGTATTGATGTTGAATTCTTTTAGAGCCTTTTTTTACAAAGTGCTCATGCATGAAAATATAATTTCTTGCTGTTCTTTCATTTATCCCTGATAGTATTTCTTACCTGTTCTGGGCCCAAGAAGCTTGGTACAGTCCTGTAGGGAGGACAGAATAATGATCCCAATTAATAATAGATAAGAAAAAGATAATAAAGAACAGGATCAGAACATGACATTGCCCTTAATCCTTAGGCTGCAATGTGACCTCTCTGCACATCAAGTGAAAGCACTCAAGGAATACAAGCCTATAGATTTTGTGTTGTTTTTTTCTGCACTGTGTTAGTAAACTGAAACAGAACAAATTAGAATCTCAAGAAGTGGAAGAGGCTGAGAATTTTGATAAGTACTCTATAGCTTTCTTTGTCACTGCCTGTCTCCTTTGTTATCATGTTGTCATCATACCCTGGGGAGCAGGTAGTGTCATCAGCAATTTAGGAACAACAGGTGTGTAAGGAAATGTCCTAAATTCTCATGCACCATTGCAAATGTAAAGATGAGTCATGTATGGCAAGGCCCATGAGGAAACCTGGTTGGCATGATTATCACAGCTGAGGATAAGGATTAGAATGCTTCTTGCTGACATTATATAAACACACATCAGCTGAGACTGATGCTAACACTTTTCCTTCTCGCTATATATCATCAAGTTACTGTGATAGGTATAAATATACACAGAACATTTAAATTCTATGTGTCTGTAAACGTATATGTTCCAGATCTGACTTTCAATATGAGGGAAAATGTGGCATCAGAAAATGAAACAAACAAGCTGAGTATAGCAAAATTTGAGAAGAGTTCTGGGAGGCATGAAGAAAATGATTTTGGAAAGAATGTCTACTTCACTTTGGTAAAAACTGGGAAACCTTGGATCTTTATAGCAGTTTTCAGAGTGAATACCAAAGTCATGGGGAAAACCCACAAGAACATCTTACCACAGCAGTGTGGACAATACTTCAGCACAGGCTGAAATTAATGCTCAGTATTACCCGGATCAAGGAAGTGAACACATCTATTCACTTCTGAAACTCTACTTTAAAACCTGTAAATTGTAAGTATGTCTCAGTAAATGATCTCACTCATAATTTGTCTCATCATGGTAACCAAAATATTTCTTAAATCAGTGGAGTTGGGCCACCATGAAGATCTATAAAGGTGCCCAACATTCCATAAGCAAGGCAGAAGTATCTAAATATGTTTCCTTTAACATTTTAAAAAATGTGTTCTCGTATTATTAGCATAAGCTTCTTAATTTCTTGATTTTTAAATGCAGAGTTTAGTGGAAAGTCAAAATTATGTTTTCATTTACTTTCAACTTGACATCTAAATAGCTTTAATGTGACTTTGAAAATCCACATAATTAGAAATGCGCCACTCACTGATGTTAACAGAGATCATGAAAAATGACAAAACTACATTTAAAGAACATGAAGGTTGCACAGTCCTGCATGCAGAAATGTGAAAAAGCCTTCACCTCAGCTCAAAACTGAGTATATATAATCATGCTCTTTATTTACCCCTCTGTACTCTAGCTGAACTCTCCCTCCATTTCCAGCTGCCTTGCCTGAGCAAGGCAGGGTGCTGGGAACACCAGTGCTCTCCATGGTCCTGGTTTATGCCTAATGATGCACACCAGGCAGAAGCAGCAGTTCAGAAGAAAGCTGATTTGCTAATGTGCTCCACCAAGGATAAACCAGCTACCTATAAATATTCAGATAAATGAAATATGCAACTGCATTTTTAGATGGCCACAACTTGGTGAAATATAACTGGATTTTGTATAAGCAAATATACTTTTCCTCTACTAAGCACCATTCCTTTGAAACTCAGCCAGACATGCAAGCACCCATTTCAAGTGTGCACCCGAAGAATCCTTCAGAAAGCTTTTAATGTTTCTTCTACATGGGAAAATTTGCCCCAAATTCAATCTAACTGAACAGCTTTTGCTAAAATTATGAAAATTAAAGATGCATTTAGAAAAATGTATATCACATAGGAATTCTATCCTGAAATGTAGCAGAGGTCTTATCAACAGAAGAAATGTCTTAGAATGGAAGATGTCAGCAATTTCTACCTGCTGTCCTTATCGTAAACACAATTAAGTAATGTTGCAGCTCTAGAAATGTTAGTGTTTGCAAAGTACAAGGGAGCACGTTGCAAGTACAAACCCTGATAGTCATCTACCAACTACCACTGCTATCAGGTAGCTGCAGCATGAAACTGCAAATGGATTATTACACTTACAAGATACCACCCAAAGTCTGGTAGGCACAGCATAGATAAAACAGAAATAAAAACATTTCCTGTTTTGACAGCAATTTTTTCAAGATGTGAAATTTTCAAGATGTCATCCAGTTTAAGCAGAGGAGAACATAGGAAGGTATGTATCTGCTATAATAAAAAGTTTTCTTTGTTCGTGGTTGCTATTAGTTCATCCCTGATGATCTGAAGGAGAACTGCAGAGGGAAAACTCAGGCTGAACACTACATCTCTCGAATCATGGTGTTCTGACTGGGAAATGTGACAAATATGTAGTTTCTGAAAACTAAAAAGGGTAGCCAACTGCTTTTCTTTTTCATTTTGGAGTCATAAAAAAGTGCCTTTGTTTAGCATTTTTTGTGAACACAGGTCATGATGTTTTAAGCCGTTACAGTGTTTGGGTTTTTTTTTTTCCTTTTATACTACTTATTCCTAACAAAAACTACAGTCCTGAGGTGCTAGACCATTGCATTTCCTTCCTAGAATATTTTGTAATAATTATTTGATGTGATAAATAATGTTTGTAAAGGCTTCCTCATCTCAAAAAAAAAAAAAATAGTCCAACAACCCAAAAACCTCACCCTGCATACAGTTTCCAAGGTGCTTCCTCTTAGAACAGATATATGATATAATATATAATATATGTTATATATGTTGGATAAGTGTTTCCTAGACTGCAACCTATTTTGGAGGTTTAGATTTTTAGTTAACCTTTCCTGTTTGATTAAACAGATAGCTCTATTGCTACTGCAAAGATTACATGGTATATTTTTGGTGCACTTCATTTTCTTGTTTGGTTATTTTTTGGGATATCTCACTTTCTTACTTACTTACAGATATCTTCATCAGTTGAAGATATTGCTCAGTTATAATGGTTAGTGCTGTAGTGACAGATCACAAGTTTATACCTCAGACTCAAGAGCAGGAGTATTTACATCAGCACAAATCTTACCATGAATTCATTAATACACAATACACTAAATATTATTTTTTTAACCCGAAATAAATACTACAAAAATTTTATTAAATTCTATTTTTGAGGAAAAAAAGCTAAATTTCAGGAGACAAAAGAAAATACTTATGTATATAAAGTAAATACGAATGTAAATGTATTTAGGAAAACACAAGTCTTAAAGAAGAGTGTTTAAATATGCAATAGTATTCCTTCAGAGCTTTATTTAATACATGTCACTTGCATTTTGTTAATTAGGGTATTGTCAAATAATTTCTCTTGACATAATATAACTACTACAGAGCATTTCCAAAATATTAGGTGAAAATATTGAGTATTTAATTTAATTCATTAGTTTAATTAGCTTTGTTTAAAAAAATAACTCTGCACCATACATCTAATGAAATCAATCAATTAATAGACAAGAAAAACATGCACATTGGATTCATTACTCTTCTCAATATCTGAAACATTGATACATTACAAATACTTTCTGAATTTAGTCACAAAAGGAAGTTACTTTAAATTATACCTGTCAAAATACTAATTACAAATTTGATCACAAGAATTCTTAATTGAAATTTTCTCTAATTCTAAAAAATAACTTATCCAGTTGTATTTGATTTGTTTTGCTGCTAACAAAATCTTGCCATTTACTTGGAACAAACAGGAGACACACAAATTACCTCAATAATCTTTAAAGTTTTTCAGAAAAAAATTCTGTACTGAGTTTTGAAGAGGTCATTTGAAAAATAATTCTGAAAAAAGTGTACTATTAATTATTCTGTGAGAAATATATTCAACAATTAAAAATTTTAACCAACGTATAACTTAGGTATTTATATTTCCTTGTCAGAAAATAATAACATTCTAGTAGAATTCTGTTCTAAAGATTTCTGTGACAAACACTGGTGTCACAGAGTTACTCGGTGCGTGGCAAAGTCTTCCAATATACTTCACTGGAGTATGCACCTCCACTTGAATTCCACTTTTAGATTAAATTTTTGCAAGCAAAGTCAAAACACAGAGACAAGATCTATGACTTTTTCGGGTTTTTTTCCAAGGAAGAGAATAGTCTAAATGTCCTTCTTTAAACTTCTTGTAATATTTCTTGCTTTGATCAATTTCACTTCAACGTTGCTTTGACTCTACCGTTTCATAAACTCTTGCAGAGTCTTTTTCTACTAATTCATAGAATTATTCCACGTACATTTCTAGTAAATTCCAAATCACCTTTTATTCTTTTGCTGCTTCAATGTCTGATCAATTTTATAGACAAGTTTAGGGATTTAACAGAAGTGAGATTATTTTGGTCCTTCATAGAGCTAGGGGGAAATAAAACAGATCTGCAGAAGTATATGGCTTAGGTGTAAGTTGCAAGTGTTCAGATAACACTTCAGAACTCAGCACAAGAGACTAATTCAGCGTTCAGAAGACTTTGAGTAGGACCTCAGAGACTAGTTTTTGTAATTATCTTATTCTACTTTTATGACAATGTGAAATGCAAAGGTATGAGTTGGGAACTTCTAAAAATTAAAGCTATTTACATGGACAGTTTCTGAATAATTGATTGAGGGATCAAAACAGCATATAAGCTTTCTTTAGAAGCACATATAAGCTTCTAAAAGAGATATCAGCTGGATTCAAACTGAAAGTTTTAAAAATAGGAAGTTTCTAGTAGTGAATCATAGAATAATAGAATATCCTGAGTTGGAAATGACCCACAAGGATCATGAATGTCCAACTCCTGGCCCTGCACAGCACCAACCCTGAGAGTCACACCATGTGCCTGAGAGTGTTGTCGAAACACTTCTTAAACTCTCTCAAGCCTGATGCTATGACCACTTCCGTGGCGAGGCTCTTTCAGTTTCCAACTCCCCTCTGGGGGAAGAATCTTTTCTAATATCCAACCTAAACCTCCCCTGACACAGCTTTAATGAGAATCCATAATCCTGAGATATATAATCTTTTCTAGTCCAAAAACCTGACTAAAGGTCTCCTCTAACTTTAGCACTGAAAAATATTAGATGACAGCACTTTTTTAGGGCCTTAAGCCTGTTGATTATGCCTTATTTATATATTGAGCCAGGAATTGCACGGTTCATTTTTTTGACTTTTCAGCTATTCATGGGTTTTTTTCATGGAAGAGGGGGAGGAATTCTGCCCAGAAATTTATCTTTCAGTGGAGCTTCAATATTTGATTGTTTTCCATGTACTAGACAGACTTCTAATATATTTTTCTCCTGTGCAGATGAATAAAAGCAGGATATTGTCCTTGCAAGATATAACCTCTTCTGAGTGCTATATCAACATTGTCATTTTTCTTTCCTGTGATAAAAGCGGTTAATGCAATGTTGTCTGTCAGGAAACTGCCAAAATTGCTTGTGAATAGAAAAGAAAATTGCTTTGTTACTTGTAGAACAGTCTTGCACATTAGAAGGATGTCCTCTTCAGCCTCTGTTGCTTTGCTTATATTTTTTTTTTTCCATTTTCTTTCTTCTTCCTAAACATTACATTTTTCTGGATAACATTCATTCTTGTTTTACTACTTTCTTTGGATAAGGATAAAAGTAATAATTGCTTCCACATGCATTAATCCACTTCCATTCTAAGTATTTGGAAGTAACATATAGACAATTTTCAAGGAAATTTCTTACATGAAGTTTGGGAGAATGGAAATAATATTTCTTTTCTTTCCTCCCTCTCTCCTTTCTTGCTACTGAAAAAAACCACACTGAAAAATTCTAGAAAAAAAGTTCTAAAAGGAAACTAAATGAGAAAGCAAATGGAAGAGACAGCACCTAAAATTATTTCCTAGGCTGTAAGTCATCATCAGGCAGCAGTTAATCAAGAGAAGAAGAATGATCAAAATTAAAACTAAATTTCATTGTATCATTCTCTGTAAAAGAGAATTAAAAAAAAAAACCAAACAAACAAACCCCAAGCAAACAAAACCAAACCAAACACAGTAGGATTCTATGTAAATACTTTAAAATTTTCTGGCCTATTATGGATAGATTAAATATGGTGTAAAACAGTATTGTAATTTATTAATTCTAATTATATTCAACAAAACCAGCAAAACCCAATAAAATGAACAAGAGAATAAACACATAAAGAAATAACACAATGGAAAAAGTTAAATGAAAAAAAAGGGGATTTACCCCAAAACTTATATTTTAAAAAATAAAATTAAACCTCCCATGATTTTCACAATTAATGAGAAGTGTTTTCTAAACTCTAAAATACAAGTATTGTAGCTCAGACATGCTTATTTCTTTAAGTAAAAAGGCAAGCTGAACACTGCTTGGGATGAAGTCAACTGCTAGTGAATTCCACCCATAAATAGTACGAAATAATATCTCAAATTCTTCTTATAATTATTCTAATTATTAAATTAGCCTCTAATTATTATAATCTGTAGATTTTTTAAAGATTTTTTTTTTTAATTCATCTGGTTGCAACTCGAAGATTTTTTAAGGACCAAAATTCACATTATCCTTTGACACAATAAGGTATTTAAATTCTTCCAAAAATGTGTGATTATTGTGCTGTTAAAGAATTATTCACTTCCTGCTCATGAATGTCTGAAGACTCAAGGTTCTGTCTGAAAAATATTTATTTTAAATAAAAATTCTATTTATCAAAATGAAAGTTGCTAGAAAAGCCCCATGTATTTGAAGGTAGTAATTTATATTGCAAAATGACTATGGTTCCTCTCTTGAGAAAAAGTAACCCACAACAGCCAAAATGGACACCATTATTGTCATGGTCTTTTAAAAATCCAGAAGAGAGAAATAAACAATAAAAATATTTTTCTCTTTGAAAGTATTTGGTCAAGTGAAAAAGCAATGAGAAGTTTCTGTCTTCACAGAGTTAGTCATGTAATCTGCTGGCTAGATAAAAGGTTTTTTAATATCTTATTATAATAATTGTTGTTAGATAGGATGTTACAAGTCATTGAGACATACCAATGAAGGTATTAGTTTATCAGAAGAGCAGATGGAATTGATATATCCCTCTTACTGTAGATAGATCAGCTAGTTGACTTGTTTGTTTTTCAGATACATTGTGATTTGACACTACAGTATATTTTAGGCAATAAAAGCACAATATGATTGCCACAAACTTGATGAAATGCTAACAAACACAAAATGAGTGTGATACCAGAAAAGTGAGTGATACTGTGCTGGAAGCAAATTGCTAATGGAATTGGGTAAGTACCCAGGTGATATTGTCATCATTCACCTTGCCACAAAAAAAACCCACCCAGAATCTTTTCAAAACTGTTACAGAAAATAAATAAAATAATAATAAAAAAACCCAAAACACAGAAGATGAGGGCCCCATTTTAAAAAGAAATAAGGAAGAAAATTCAGTACCTAAAATCAGACTAAGTATAAGAATAGGTTGTATTTGAGTTAAATAGACTTTAAATATTTTTTATACTCTATATTTTGTAAACATCTTTATCTCATGATAAATTTTTATGTATTAGCCTAGCCAAAATTTCTTTTCTAAAATAGCAAAAATCAAAAAGATATTTCATGATGCATATTATTTAAACTGTTATGAATAATGTAGGTGTAGGGTTTTTGTAAATGTTTTGTAGAACTCAATACAACCATGAAATATTAGCACTCAAGGCTGGGATATCAAACTCAGTGCTTCCTAACACCATATCCCATAATACAATTTCTTGTGAAACAAGTAGCCCCATTAAGGGCAGCCAAACAGCTCACTCATATCCAAACCTACATACCCACACATGGCAAGGAGCATTTTTGTTTAGCATTTCTAGCAGAGTTTGTTATCTCTATTTCATCATTTGTACATCCCCTTTAACATTACAGAAGTCCACTGTGTGTCCCTGTGTATCCCTTTTATCTTCTCCTGCTGAAAAACAGCTGATTGTTGGTTTTGGAAAGAAAACACAAGTCAGCATTTAAGATAAGGGTAGGATCAGCTCTCAGACTGTGCAACAACCAGCAATTTTTGTCATCAGCCTGGAGGTCACATTTCAGACTAGTAGCAAATAGTTCTGAAGAGGCACCTCTGAAAGAGTGGTACCTCTGGGGCAGGGAAAATCTGAGAATAATCCAAAATTGTGGCTTCACTTAAGCCAGCCCTCTTCATGTATTCAACTTCCTGAAAAGTGATTGTTCTGATCATGAGTTTAATCCTAGCACCATGAGCCTTTTCAAAACAATTTTTTGAGCTTCAGAAGGAAAGCTGAACAGTAAATGTTACTCAAGCTACACAGTATTTTGAAGATTAAAATATCTACCAGTTTACTGCAAGGTCTGCTAGTTATGTCCTGCCTTGTTACCTCCCAACAAGAGTTTAACAGTCTTGCAGTGGAGTTACTTATCCATCCACATAAATTTTTCTAGAATATTTCCAGGCTTTTGTTAGGCTAAATTAGATCTCTCATGATCTAATGTCTATAACTCTAAATATTTTATGTAAAACTGAAATCTAGTAAAAATGTTTTCATATGAGTAAACACCATAGAAATTCTTTCTAGAGGTAGAAAGGATATATTTAGTTACCCAAAGCACTTGAAGGGAAAGCCATTACCTTCTATCTTAACTTTTAGTTTAAAAGTTTTCAATGTCCTTCATTCTTGAATTAAGTCCATGCAGTCAAGTGTCTTCAAAAGGTCATCTTGTTGCTGCACTCTGTATTTTTGTTTGTTTACCGTGGTTTTTTTTGTTGGGTTTTTTTTGGTGGATTTTTGATTGGTTTTTTTGTTTGTTTGTTTGTTTGTTTTGTTTGTTTATTTGTTTGTTTGGGGTTTTATGTTTGTTTGTTGGGGTTTTTTGTTTGTTGGTTTTGGTTTTGTGGTCTTTTGGGGGTTTTTTTGTTGCTTTTTTTTACTTCATTCTACAATCAGTTCCTCTTTCTTTTTTCCCGTAGGGTGCGACAATCTGGATTCATGGAGCTGATTCCCTTCTTGCTGCCTACATGTGCTCTGATGTTGCAACCCCAAGGCTGCAGGGCATTTCCAGGGGAAAGGCTGAACTCTGCAATGGCTCCTGTGAAGTGACAGCCAACAACCAGTGAAGGCAAAGCACACAGACATGTTCTCTGTGCTGACCAGTCCCTGTCCTTTGCAGAAATATGTAGTACTTCTGCAGCGAATTATTGATGAAAAAAGGTGTAAGGATGCCATTTATCACAAATGCAAATATTTGATATTTAATACCCCCTACAAAAGCAAATATTGATATTTAATACCCCCTACCTCCCAGCAACCAGTTCAGTATTCATGAAGCAGAATCTGTGAAACTTTCTCCTGAGGGAACTGGCTGGTATTGTTGCCAAGCCACTCTCCATTATATTGGAAAAGACATGGTGATATTTAAAAAGGGGAGAAAGGAAAATCCAGGGAACTACAGACCTGAGAGCCTCACCTCTGTGCCTGGGAATGTCATGGAACAGATCCTCCTAGAAGATAAGCTAAGGCACATAAAAGCCATGGAGGTAATTCAAGGTAGCTGGGATGGCTTTGCTAAGGGTGAATTGTGCCTGACAAATCTGGGGGCTCTCTCTGAGGGAGCAATGGCAATGGGTGACAAAGGAAGACTGATTGATTATCTAGAGTTCTGTAAAGTTCTTGATAAGATTTCACGTGACATACTGATGTCAAAATTGGAGTGACATGGATTCAGTTGATAATGAATTGGCTTGATGGATGTAGCCAGAGTTGTGGTCAAGGGGTCCATGTCCAGGTGGAGATATGCACCAAGTGATGTCCCTCAAGGCTCTGCCCTGGGACCAGTGCTCTTCACTGTCTTCATCTAGGACACAGACAATGAGACCGAGGGCACCCTCAGCAGTCTGCAGATGACACAAGGCTGAACAGTGTAGTTGAGGAATGGAAGAAAAGGATGGCATCTAGAGGGACCTGGACAAACATGAGAAGTGGGCCTGTGGAAATCTCATTAAGTTCAACAGGTCCAAGTACAGTGTGCTAAGCCTGGATTGGGACAGTCCCAAACATGATACAGACTGGGAGTTTAGTCTTTGCTTTTTAAGCATTCCTTTTGTTTTAATCATTATACCAAAAAAATTGTAAGATATGGAAAGAGAAGTTTGTACATTCCAGCTGATGAATGTGTTAAATAAAAAGATATTCCATTTCGTATTGAATACTAACTACAAAGTTAACTACTGAAGTAATTCTTTTCTCTCTGTGTGAATAAATGTACACATAGATAAACAATTTCCTTCTAAAGGTAACTAATACAGTGTCTATTCAGCTGTGGAAATAATTTCTGCATGTAGTATGTATGTTTGTACAGTCACATCTGTACATTATAAGGACAACATATATTTTCCCCATTCTAGACTATTTCAATTCTATGCAGCCGTTAAATACTGGATCTCTGGTTTAATAAAGACATGGGACACTTATAAAAACTTAAGAATAGAAATTTATAGACTTGTGACTATAGACTTTACAGTTGTATAGGGCTCCAAAGTCTTGAATGCTTATTTGAGAGGTTCCATGTCTTAACTACTTTTTTTTTACCACAATCTGAAAAGAGTCATCCTGCCTGACACTCTTTGAGATATTAAGATTTATGTTCACCTGTATTAAAACATAATATATTCTCACTTATCATGGAAATAAGATTCTTTTGTATCATTCTAGTAAAAATATTTCCATAGAAAGTGATAATTAGGATAAATTACATTTGAAAAATTTGACTTTCATTTCATGGACTGAGTAATAAAAGAAACAGTGTGACTATATTCTTACATTTGCAATAATTTAAGATGATGATTTCATTGCCTTCTTTTATTTTGAAGCTGTCTCAAAATCTAACTTAATTGTTAAGAAGAGACTTATTCATGTATAATTCAAAAGGCAGAGATAATTCCAGATAATTATCATATGGGTTCATTAGGAGCTTGTATGTGATTCTGAATATATAAAACTCAACTCATTGTAAACCCAAATAATATTTTTTGTTATAATAAATATCCATATATATGCTATTTATTCCTAATAGCATCTATGATTATGCCAAAAGTATGAGAATATTTTATATTGTTATAGTGTCAGTTAAAATCAAATGTCAGCTATACTAGGCACTGCTAAAAATCACAAGTTCGCCAAATGAGAACCTGAGAGCTCAAACGGAAGCAGTTCCCTTTCTGGTGGCAGCAAAAATATTTGACACTTTGTGGAGCAATGTCACTGACTATCACATTCTTTGATAACTGTGTTGAGACTTAAAAAGACTGAGTAAACTTTAAGGCTCCACAATCTTTGTTCCTAGATATTGCAATTAAGTGATCCTGAGTCTTTCTTCTTCCTTTCTTGTTTTGTGTTTTGTTTGTTTGCTTATGGTGTGATATATCCACACATCATTTAAATTATCTGTGCCTCATGTAAGTAAATTGCTAAAATTAAGGTATTTGACATATAGGCAAACATAGTTGTATTTAAGGCATTTTTATGTTTGTGTTTCTTCCTGATCTTTCTCTATTCCTTTTCTCTCCAGTTATAAAAGAAAAAATAAGGGAATTTTAAAAAAGAGTATCTAAATGGCTTCACAAATAAGAGAAGCTAAGAATAAGACATTTTTCACCAAAATAAAATATTTAAATTAATTCAGGATGTGATTTTATATGAGAGGGAGATTAAGTTACATTTTGTCCTTTGTGCTCTTTGTCTTTTATCACTGCTGATTGTTTCAGGTTTTGCTTTCACTGTGCCAATGATGAAGTGTTGGAGACAGTAGCTGTGTGCAGACCTTATCCTGAAATACTCCCTGATTCAAAATGCCCTTTGAGTTCAATGGCATTCCCAAGCACCAATACAAATATTTAGCAAGAACCTATATATTTAACTTATAAATATAATATCCCTGTTTTCTTAGAGAAAATTAGAAATGCAGTATTACAGCATGAATACTATCTAGGGTACCTCTGCTTTCTATTCAAGCAGACTACTTCTAAGTAGACAAAAGCAGATGTACAGAATAATAGGTTTTTTTGTTGCCTGCCCTGAGCAGCAGGGTTTTTGTATTTCAGTTGGGTTTTTGTATTATTTTCAAACTGCCTATTGAAGTTTCATGCTGTATCAAGGCACACTTAACTTTTTTTTTCCCAATATAAGTTCTTTTTTTTGTTGTTGTTGTTGTTCTCCTTTCCTCTGTAGTTTCTAACAGTATTTTAGGTTTTTGGGGGAAATAGCTGGTCTAAAAGAAGCTGAGAAAGAATGCAGAAAAACTGCATTATTGTGCTTTGGCCAGCTACATTATAACTTTTAACCCTGCCTATATAGAACAAAGCAACCGTGTTCCATTTTGCTCACCTTATTAGTTCTTTTTTTCATTTCTTTTAAAGTGATGATACATTTCTTGACACTGTGGTGGCACTGAGTGCTGCTTCTTGTCTCTTCCTCAAACAGAATTTCTTCAGAAGAGCTGTGCCCTCATCATTCCAGCAACTCCTTATTTTCAGGCACTAATAAGAAATAAGTTTTTTGTCAAGGTAGTGTAAAGATTCAGTAATTACAAGTACTCTTAAGCCATAAAGCCTTTAGATGTTCAGAGAACTTTATCAAAGTTATTCTTTAAAAGTGAAAAATACAACTGATGACAATCTGCTATGTAAAAACTAAACTAGAAGGAGGCCTTGGAGATGAGTATGACCCTGAGGAGTGATGTCACTAGATGTGGCTTTGGTGCACAAGCCTTCATGAGGCCCAAACTTCTCCTTAGAAAACAAGGAATAAAAAAAATCCAGGAAAACAAGCCCAATTGAAATACTTCATATTTATAATCCAAATGGCAATGGTGATAATACTGTAATAAAAATGACATAATATTAAGTAAACACTTTTCTTGCCATGGGGAAACAGTAAAGTAGAAGAACTATGGTATCTGCTTTTCTCTGTAAGCTTCACATGGCTTTTCTAGATATGAAATGCTGTAGGCTGTGTTGTGGTGATGCAGGGCAGTGATGGTGGTTGCTGTGGCGTGTGGTTTCTGGTGGTGGTGGTGGGGTTTTTTTGTCACTTTTGGTTTGGGTTTATGGTTTTGAACCTATGGAAATAATGGAGCAATAGAGACACCTACTGGTATTTTTCCAACATTGAAAATTAATAAGTCTCTTGGGAAAACACTAAAATATTTAGTGTATATTATACTATTTTGACTCCTATTATAGGTTTTGAGATTTTTAAAAAAGAACATGAATCTAGAAAATAAAAAAGTCACTGTTCACCTTAAATTCATAATGTTTCAGATACGCAATATCCTCCTGAAATTCCTATTTTTTGATCAGAATATATTAATGAATTCTTAATGAAGTTAGACTTTAGATTAGGAGAATATAATCCTTTTAGTTCTAAATGTATAATTTAAATGGCAGGTGACCAAATATATATAGAGCATAGTGTGGAATAAACTCATTATAACAACCTTAGACTCTTTTGGACACCTAATGCATTCTCCATTTTTTTCCAGTTACTGACTTAACTTTTGAAACTAGCAGCAAAATCCTGTATTTTCCTTTCATTCTAGGAAAAAAAACAGCATACTTACATAATTACTGTCTGCTTCTATTTCCTTTTATGATGTTACTGACAGTTCTTGAGGGAAAGAGCTCTGTTTTTACAACTACAGCTTTCTGAAAGATGTGGATAAACACCATATTAAAAGGGCCTAAAAAATGTTAGATGTTTTATAAGCAACTGGTGGCTTTCATTTAACAGACAGGAGGACAGTTTGATCACTGTTCTAATATTTTTGTTTTATCAAGTTCAAGAACAAAAACATTTTACTTTGTGATTCTTGGCTACCTGGCTTTTACTCAATTAAAACCACAAACTGATTATGTACTAATTATGATTCAGAACATTTCCCAGAGGGAGTAGAGGCACAAATCTGATCTAATATGGTGTGACAGCTGGCTGCTATTTCTTTCTTATTATTAATGTCAGTTCTCAAGATGGTCTGTGCCATAGCTTGTTTTATCTGGGGAAAAAACATTGGGAAAATTTGGAGAAAATGTAACATCCTCAAATTGACCAGAGTCCTAATCAGGGATAGCTGGGTTTAACTCAAATATTGCACTACATTCTCAGAGTGAAGAGCACTTGTTAAATCCTTATATTCACCACTGGTTCCAAATACATTCGATTTTACAGAAAATAATTTTATAAAGATTTATTTGTGATTGTCGCCTTGTATTTGACCCTGGTGAGACTGCATCTCAAGTACTAGGGGTTCAGTTTTGGGCCCCTCACATTTAGGTGCTGAAGGGTGTCCAGAGAAGAGGAATGAAGCTGGTAAAATGTCTGGAGCACAAGTCTTATGAGGAGCAGCCAAGGGAGCTGGAATTGTTTAGGTTGGAGGAGGCTCATGGGACACCTTATCACTCTACATTTCCCTGAAAAGAGGTTGTTGTGAGGTGGGGGTCTGACATTTCTCTCAAGTGATAAGTGATGTGACAAGAGGAAATTGCTTCAATTTGCACCAGGGGAGATTTAGATTTGGCATTAGGAAAAATTTATTCACTGAAAAGATTGTCAAGCATTGGAACAGGCTGCCCAGGGAATTCACCATATCTGGAGTTATTTTAAAGACATGTCAATGTGGCACACTTGGGACATGGCTCAGTGGTAGAATTGACAGTGCAGGGTCAGTGATTGAACTCTATGATCTCTTTTCCAACCTAGATGATTCCAGCTAGGTCAATGGCTTGAACTCTGTGATCTCTTTTCCAACCTGAATGATTCTATTATTCTATGAAAAAATACTGTCTAACAATTTGTGACTAGGGATTATGCTAATTTAAGTGAATCTTAATAACTCCTTCATGTTCTGAAGATTTTCAGGCTTCTAAGAGGCATCTACCTCAACTAGAAGTTTTACCTGTAGTTCAGTTTTTATTGCAACTCTACTTGATTATTTATGTTAAGAAATAAATTCAGGAATTGAATTTTCATTAAGATCTCTATGAAAGCTGTATATGAAAATTTATTGAGAGATAATAGAAGACAGTATGTCATATGAGGTCTTTGTGTGTTTTCTACAGAAAGTGTTCCCAGCACTAAAAATAGTGATGTCCAAACTCATCAGAGATAATCTTTTCTGTGGTGAATTGGTCACATGATTTAGTGTTTGATTAAAGGTTTTTTTCTGCATCTGATATGGTCCTCCTGGGGTCCTAAGAAATAATCTGTACACATGTGTATCTGTACAGTATCTGTAATAAGTGAAAGGCTGTGTTACAGCCCACCAGAGTAGCTCACAGGGCAGGGTATCACATGAAGGCAAAAAAGAGACTGGTACTTCAACTGCTGAAAGAGAAATAGAGACCTCTTCAGGGTAAAGACATAAAGTCTGGTGGATACTGTTTACTAAAAGAAGCCTCAGGTCTGAATCATCTCAAAAGCATCCCGATGAAGACTTATTTTGAAGGAAACTGGTTGGCTTGTACCAAAAGGGGATGAGACATAGCATTGTATAATATAGCCAAATGAAGGACCAAGGAGTGAACTAGGTAGCTAAATAATCACATATGAATATGCAATATAAATAACATGTGAGAATTTATAAATTTAGTCGCTGTACAACGTGGACATATCAGTCTAAAACACTAGAAATTCTTCCAGTTTCCATACAACTCTAGTTCTCCCGCCTTAGGTGCTCAGCTGCTGTGAGCAGGGCATTTCTTCCTGTAGTTTCCATATTATTTGCTTTGATTCTCTTGATGTTCAGTAAAGTTGCTAAACATTCTTTAGCACTGATTCTTGACATACTCATTCTGAGTCAAGAAGTTTGTAGAACCTTTAGTAGAGAAGATATGCTTTCAAATAGGAAAAAGGGTTTAGGGGGACAAGAAAGGGATTTTTGTATCTCCTTTGTTAATAAACTGACTTTACCTTGGCTATCAAAGACCACCAAGCAGTTGTTGTCAGAAAATGCCGCACTTCATCTTGTGATCTCTTAAGGAGTCAGTTACCTAAAAAAGCACCCCAGCCTTGCCCCACAGTACGCCAATTACAGTATTTCTATAAACTTTGTGACCCAGCTTCATTCTTTTCCTTCTTGTGACAAACAGCATAATCTGTCTGTGTGATAGCAGCTCTGAGATTGCATCTTAGTTCTTTCATAATTTCACTTCACTCTTGCCTTCATCCACTAGTAACAGGGTATTATTAGACATCAGAACGTGGTAAATTTTCCAGAATTTTTTCAGACCTGAAACCTCAACTTGAGAAGTGGAAGAAATATGAAGACCTGTAGAATACCAGCCATAGTCTCTGTCAAACACTGTTTAAAAACATGGTACATCATCATTGTTATTTATGAATATGTATTTTATAGCTATTAGGTATGTCATTGTTTTCATTGTAAGGATCAAGGACAGAGTTTTACACAATACTAAAATTCATATATATTCATACTGTCCACATGTGAGGATGTCTCACAAGTGTTTTGTTGTCAAAATCAATGATTCAGCTCACAGAGAACGATGAAATTTCCTTTTCCCATCAGATTTCTATCTACTACAAACACATTTCTTCCTGAAAAGAGTCTGTATAATCCTACAATATTGAATTTGCAGCAGTTATAGATGTATACAATTTGAATATTGGTGGCTAAAACAGAATTAAATATAATATTATCACATGCTCTCTCTTTATTCCTCTATTGTGAAATGCTAATTTCTCAAGACATTTAGATGCATTTTTACCCTATTCTGTGAAAAAAGTATTTTCCAGGACAGTGCATATAGAACTATACCTGAAATTTTCAAAAGGAAGTAGGAATCTGACTTTAAAAAAGGCAATGTGATATGGTCTGCAAGTCCCATTAATCTAGGGCTACTGGGGTTTTATATCATACCTTCAAAACAAGAGAGAGATACCATTTTTTTGGTCTCAACTGATGTATGATATATATGAGAACACATATATATCATTCAGTTTTCTAAGCAATGGTCTACGAACTACCTAAAACATTATGAGTATCTAGCAAAAATTGCCATTTCATATCAACTCTTTTATACCACACGGTTATTTGCATATATTGAACGAAACACTTTAGGATAATGACATTGAATAAAATGGAAAAAAATTACAATTCTTTGATTAAAATTTTTCCTAACTTCTGAAACATTATTCTTTATGTGTCATCTATTTGTACTTGCTTTGGTCTGCATCATAAATAACACTATGAATTTATAAATGACTGAGAGATGTAACATTCACATACTCAAGATCACTTTCCTCTATCTAGTTTCTGCTTCTCTGTGTTCTCAATTTTCCTGTTCATTTTTGTTCCCTGCTTCTGTATTCTGCTTTAACAGTAGTAGACTGATCTATTTTACAATTAGAAACAAGAACTTTGGGAAGAAAGGGTTACAAGGGAGTCTCTCAGATAATGAAATCTAGTCTACTTCATTGCAAGTAACCAACAAACAAGAATTTTGTTAAGAATGTTCTCCAGAATGCATTAGGATAGATGGTGCCACCTCTCTTGGTGCATAAAAAATCTCCTGTACCCTGGAGGCAAATGAAAGACCTACAGTAAAGCACCAGAAACCACACTAAGATAGAGGAAGAGAGCAGAAATCTTAGGAGCCTCAGAGTTATCCTATCTCAGAATGGAATCTGTTTACACATACTCCAAGGTAATTTTAGGGTATTACAAAATCTGTGCTACAGAAGAGGATGAAGTGGCACCCAAGTGGCAATCTGAGCTGGGAATTAAAAACTTTCTCTTTTATTTCAGAACAGCAATCCAATGAAGATAGAAAGAGTAATCAGATCAGATCTATACATATTGTTATTAAGCATGACTAATAACCAGTGTTTGGAGAAGAAGGAAAATAAAAGCACATAAGAATTAGAAAAAAAATTTAGTCTTAGGTTGGAAGAACTGAAGAACTCCTCCTTTTCTTCCTGGTTAATACTGACAATCACACTGATAGATACTTTGAGATTTAGGATTAGTGTACAATTGAAAAGATGGTATTTTTTCAAACCATAGAGATACAAAAATCATTTGATATCTGAAAATTCAAAGAAGAAACTCTTAGTTTGTTCTCCCATTTACTAAAATATAACCTCAGGAATCCTTTCCATAATTTTTTCATGAGTGCTGCTGCCATAATTTTGTGACGACATCTATCTGTTTCTTTCAGACTGCTTTCACAGTCAAAAAATTGCCTTTTAAATTCTGTAACTTACTCTTCCAAAAATAGAAGAAATTGTAATAACTACAGCTTCTGGAGCTTTAGAGAATACTGTAACTCTTATCAAGGTCAAAGTATAAAAGCCCTTGATTTCTTATCCAACCTTTTTTGCTTTTATACGTCACAGAGACATAGGAACCCACAGAGAATTTGAAAAGAGGTGCTGCCAGTCAAGGAAATGAATGCTGTGTTTTAAATGAATCTCTTTCAGAACTACTGGACACATTGGATATGGCTGATTTAGAGGCGAGACATTTTCTTTAATTTCATTTTATTTTTTGCTTCAACAAAAGGAAGGTGATTATTTCAAAGCCACTAATATTAATAACAAGAAACTAACAGGTATTTAACTTCCTTAATTTAAATAAAATATCTATTTGTCCCTCAGCTTTCTTTATGCGTGGCTTTACATGTACAAATAAACTCAAACAGCAGCATACAATCAAGCAGAAGCACCTGAAGCCTGGAACATTTGATGATGCAGGTAATGATGACAATTAAAAATAAAGACACAGCTGTCACTTGAAGAATGGCTTGAATTTTTGAGACTTCTACTATGTAGTTCATGTAGCCTCACAAAATTACCATATGGTTACCTCTTGGGGCATGTCTACACTAATTGGTTTATCTAAAACGGAGATGCATTGAAGCAAAAGCTGCAGTGTAACTGCTCTGATGCAATTGCATCTGAGATGACTGCCAAACCATGCTACTTCTCAAATTATTACTTCTACATGAGGGAAATTTATCTCAAAGCATGTGCTCAACCATGGTGCATACATTTGCTATGTTTTTTGAACTTGCCTTGTCCTGTGCACTGTGTGATTTTTGCTGCAGAAAAGGAAGAGTACTCCAATTACACTACTCTTTTAGATAGACATCATATTACCACTCTTATTCATCCCATAGGCCTAAAAATTCATAAATGAGAAGACTTCCTTATGGAGTTCTTATAGGAGTGTGTAGGACAGCTGAAGAATACAACAAAATTTTCAGGAAATGTGTTTTTAGAAGAACATGGAGAAGACGGAGTAAGGATTTCTTTCTCTTTATTTAGAATTCTCTACCATGTGTGTTGCAGCCTTGCACTTAGTATCTGATAAAAAGATAGATTTGAGTAATGAACAAACCAGCAGCTGTGGGGTGACAGTGCAGTGTACCTTCAGGAGATGATTATCTAGCAGGCAGCAAGGCAGTGGCCAGAATTAGTGCTCAATGCAATAACTGTTTGAGTAAAACTGAGGACTTTTCTGAAATCTGGGAGAAAGAGACCAAACAATGTGACTATCCAGGGAGCAGCTTGCCTGTATGTGACATGCTCTGAGGGCATATTATCTTCTGTGCTTTTTACTCCACTGAAGAGTGAATATTTTTTCTATAGGAAGGTACATTAGTATGCTGTACCTGTCTTCATGACTTTTAAAATTTAGATAACAGCATATCAACAAGTTTTTCAGGGAGGTCAGTAGTTCTTCAGAAATTGTTTCTCATCATCACAGAGGGACCTTATGTAGGTTTAGAGAGATCTCCAGTCTATATGAAAGGTTGTTATGCATTTCATATGAAACAGTCTTGTATCGTAGAAGAAATCAAGGCTTCCTGTCAGGAAAAGAAAATAACTTCTTGTCTTTCAATAAAATAAAATACCAAAACAACACAACCCAAAACCTAAAAACAACAAATGTAAATAAACCAATTTGTAATTATTAATATTTTTCCAAATAAGATGTTAACACAAAAAGTCAGTCCTCTTAGAGATTTTAGAAGAGAGAGAAACTTTTTTCTAGGTGCAGGTAGAACATTTTTGTTTGTGCTAAGGAGGAAACACAGTACCTTATCCAGTTAAATTTCTGTAAGAAAAAAACTGAATTGAATAGGTCAGAAGCTGGAGTGAAGAAATCACTTCCTTAAATAAGCTGAGGATTAAAGCAGTAGTGAAATAAACAGGCAGTCTGTGTAGTCTGACATAAGTTAGAGGGGCTAAAACATGTATGTTTTCCCTTGTAAACTGTTTTCTTTGTCAGGTAGGACTCTGGAGACCAAAGCATGATTCCATTCTGTTGGACTCACATGAGTAGTATAGGAAGAATTGAAACAAGAAAAGATAGATGATGGATAAAAACATTGAACATATATTTCAGGTATACTTGTTTTTCATAATCCTGTTCATCAGCTTTGTGTTCTTATCCTGATCAATCCTGCATCTGCCAGTTAGGATGTGTCTAATTAAAATGAGGTCCTATTCTGTCAAATGCAGGGTAAGATTGAATTCCAATCTCATTATTGAAATATAGATCCTTGTCCCACAAAATGAAAAGATATCTCCAGAGGGTTATTTTGACAAGGACACAACCATCAGTTTGGAAGCTAGTAAAAGACAGTTTCAGCCTGTTATTTAAGACTGTTTGGTAACATTTGAAAAACTTGAAATTCCATTTTTCCTTCCCCTTATTCTGTATTACAGATTTTTCAATGATATTACAGTAATTTCATAATGAGATAGAGACATGTGTGAAGGGCAGCAATAAGCTTAATATGATGTCTGTGCTTTTGGTTTTCCTGCCTGTTTATTCTGTAGATAATGCTCATATTCATTTCATTGCAAGATTGCAAATAACACTGCTAAGGGATTATGGATAATCACCTTGAATATTTATTGTTTTGTTAAATTTATACCTTTGTTGATTTTGAAAGACCCAATATTTTAGTGGGAAATCACTAAATTTTCCCTAGCTTCTTGAATTAATAACTATTGCTACCAAAATTTATTACTTACTTTGTTGAACAACTATGCTAAAGAGTCTGCTTTACTGCTGTTTCACGTCCAAAGAAATACTCTATGCTCAAACTTGTGTGTTTTTCCCTGTGTCTGTCTTGCTTATATCTTCAGACTGATACGACTGAAATAATACTAATAAATTTTGAATTTGACAAATGAAATGAGAAAGTCTCGGGATTTGCCTAATTAGGACGCTCCCAAGAGTCCTTTTTCACAGCCTGATGATCGAAGAAAGAGTCAGAGTTCCTTGGCTTTGGTTCTCAAGGTTGTTTATTTTTTCTCATCTATAACATGTTCTCCCTGCCCAGCCACGATGCGTTCAACAGGTCAGCCCAAGGCACTCTGCCCGCCCCCGGGGCTGTGTTGTCTTTTTATACTATAAACTACATAGACATTATTTACAGTTATTCCCCAATACCTATCACCTATGTTAGACAGTGAGTTTCTACTCTAAACCAATCCAAAAGTGCCACCATCACCAAGAAGATGGAGGCCATGAAGAAGAAGGAAGAAGGACAGTACATGCCCAGATTCCTCCATCTTGACCCCACTGTACCCTGATCATAAAAATCTTAACATTCTATTTTTCCACCCTGTGATAAGCTAATCTTTCTACTTAACTTTCCCTGGTTTGTAAATCTTCATCTAAAGTTGGTAATTTTTTCCATGGTTCAAGGTCAAAGGCAAAAGGGTCTTGGGCTCTGTTCCAAGCCCTCTGAGCCCCTGCCTGGGGCTCAGCCCATCCAAAGCAACAAGAGAGATGTCCTGGGTTCCCACAAGGAAGCTCACCACAAGGACTGGAAAAGGACAGCAATGTGTTCAGACATGTCCTAGATGTATCCTTATGGTTGTGATAACTGATCTGATAACTGATAACTACTCAGGTACAAAGCATTGCAAGTATGATGTTAGAATCCAAGAGTGACAGAGGAATTCAATTTTAGACTGAAAAACATATTTTGAGAGAAGTTCTGTTATATGCAATTTATTCTAGTATAGTCTGCTGCTGAAAAGGGCATTTTGCTGTCTTCTACCTATTGCTGCTGGCTAAGTTTTATTGCTGCCCCTGCAACTATTTAAAGTGCATGACATCTGGAGAGTTAGTCTGGCCTGTTTTGAAAGTAATAAATTAAAACTAGTTTTCTGTTGAATTAAGAAGCTTATTATCAGAGAGTTGGAAGGGAACTCGGAGTATCATTGAGTGCAGCTTCTGTCTTGTCTTGTTCACCCATTCTTGTTTGATCCAGCACAAGTGAGAGGGTTGAGATGCGCAATCTAATAGTGAATCAGGAGTAGTTTGCATCTTTTGAAAAATTTAATCAGCTCTCCAGAAAATTTTCTGGATCATTTTTGGACTGAAGATGAAAATAGAATAGAATAGAATAGAATAGAATAGAATAGAATAGAATAGAATAGAATAGAATAGAATAGAATAGAAAAGAATAGACCCTTCCAGTTGGAAGGGACTTTCAGTTGGAAGATCTAATCCAACTCCCTGACTGATTTAAAAAAAGTTAAGGCATATTACCATGAGTATTGTACAAATGCCTCTTAGTTACTGCCTAGTTTGGGACTTTGACTGACCACTTCTAGGGAAAGTCTATTCACTTTAAATTGAGGCAGCACCAACACCAAATCACCCCTTTAGCCCAGCAGTCATGCTGTGTTTGATAGACTCCAGGATGCAGTTTGCGCTCTGGGCTGCCAGGGCACACTGCTGACTTCTATGGAGCCTGCTACCCCAGATCCAGCACTGCCAGATCCCTCTCCTCAGGGCTGCTCCCCAGTCAGTGTCCCAGTTTATATTTATGGAAGCATTACTTCCTCCTAAGTTCAGAATCCACCATCCTGTCAAATATAATGGAATTAATTTCCATTAATCAAAGCCCAGTGCTCCAAACTATCTAGACCCTTCTTCAAGTCCTCTTGTACCTCAAGATGGACAATAGCTCCTCCCAGTGTAGTATTATCCGCAAACTTATTGATGGTGCCTTCACTGCCTAAGCCCTGCTGTTCAGTTACTTCTTCAGCGAGTGCACCACGTACCAGCTCATCCTGTAGCTGGATAACTGACTGGAAGGACGCTGTCAGAGACAGTATTGAAAAGTCTTACCAAAATCCAGAAAAATTACACACGCTGTTATGTCCAAGTGTGACCTTATCATAGAAAAATATCAAGTATAGGTCCAATTTTTTTAGACCACATCTTGCTAATAAAATACTTAACAAAACCCTTGCTATCTAGTGCACACTGCTCAGTCTCGACCCTGAGACTTTCATGTCCTTTCCCTGGATAAATGAATCACAACACTGCACTCTTTCTGTGAAGCCTTGCCTTTCATCCCTTGCTTCCCGAGATCATACAGTTTCTTCTTTCCCTTGAGCTTCAAGAGGGCTTTCCTGGCCTGCCAAGCTGGTCTTGAGCTCTGCTTGTTTGACTGATGACACAATGGATTTGACTGCTCTTGTGCTTCTATAAGCAGTCTATTCCCTTCTAAAAGGGGTTCTTAGAGACTGACCAGCATTTGTGGACTCCTGAGACCTCAAAAGCATACACCTGGGATACTCTCTTAAATGGCTTCCTGAAAAAAACAGCTTAAATTTTACTTTACTGAAGTTCAGAGTAGCAACTCAGCTATCCTGGAAGTGAATGGAAATTTTCCTGTTTTGGCAGATAAGAATGAATCTTTGGATTCATTGACAATATAAGAATAGACAGGGTACTGAGCAAAATCAGTAAGAATGTCTGCAATTGTATGTCAGGTGTTATGACAACATGATTTTTCCATTTAAAAAAAATGGACACATACTTTTGTCTGGCAATAAAATGACTATAAAATGAACTGGCAACAGTCCCAGTATGAACTTTGTCTTAGGATTTGATACTCTCTGTCTAATCAGCACCAAGAGGAAGCTCTGTGCATTTCATAATTGTGAGATACTTCTCTTACTTTTATTATGTATTTTTTTATTTATCCATATAGTCTTGTGAAAAAAAGTGATACATATGATAGGTATCTGAAAATAGACACCCTGCTCAGAAGTCCTAGGAGCCAGATTAAAGTTCTGCAAAGACTGAGAAGTAAAGGTCTTTATGGAGCAGAAGTTCTGATGGGAACATGCAACACCAGCAGGTTAGAACTGCCACTGCACACATTTCTTCTGACCAAGGATAGTTTTTTTTTTTGTTTTGTTTTGTTTTGTTTTTGTTTTGTTTTTTTTTATTTTTTTTTCTTGTATGTATATTAGCTTCCAGTGAATTTAAAACTGAATATTTAATATCTGAATGCTACAATTCATTGGACAGTATGACAGTGATTAACACCACTTTAGTAGTGGGATCTCACTTGTATATTACCACTATGCTAATATGTTCCAAAATTCCTGCTTGCTAAGAAAATAAAATAGAAATAATTGTGGCAGGATAAATACAGGCTATCTATTTGCAGCTAAAAGGATCTAAAACCTTTTTGCATGAAGAGGGTCAGATAAGCTATGTTTGAAATAATATCCATTGAGAAAATTTTTACTAAAGCACCTAAAATATTATTTTATACAAGAAAATTCTCCAAAGTTAATATCAAATAGTAATTTAATTACTACTAAGGAAAACCAAGTGAACAAGAACAATATTGTTCTAATTTTAGTTGGATAATATCTCTCACCTTAAGATTTGTGTTGTTGTTTTCTTAAATGCAATGGAATTAAATTGAATAATGGTGTACAGACCAAAGTAAGAGTTCACCTTTCTCTAACTTTATGCTGCAGGGTTCTGTTCCACCCCATGAAGCCTACCAAAAACTCAGTGAGCAGTAACATTTAACCTTTAAAATAAATTATCATTGAATTATATTAATATTAAAAATGCCTTTTATGTGCAAGCAAGGTACTTGGAATTCAGATTTTAAAAAGCAGTGGAAATACAAAAGAAAATCAAGAAGTAATCTATAGCCATAGTTGCTTTGCAAATTAAGTAAAATGACACAAAACCTGGCAATATTGAATGTATGATATTTTTCTCCATTTAAAAAATATGCTGACGCACCATTTATAATAAAATTAGAATACAAATGTTATAAGTTTCAATATAGATTGTTTAAAATATAGAATCACTTAAAAATATTTTTGTTGGTGCAGCATATCCTTAGATTAAGTTTGAAAGTCTTTACTTTTTTCTTTGTTTTCACTTGAATAGCCTCTACTTTGGGAAAAATGTTCTGGCCCCACTGAAGGCAATGTGAGCTTTTGGAAAGCAACGGGAGTTCCTACCCTACAGCTCTGTAATGAGTTCAGTGCAGCTGAAACTCTGCATCTCCCTGAGTCTCAGTCAGGTCAGTGGCACTTCAGGTCAATTCAATGGACCACTAGCACAAAGGATATTTCAAGATAATTCCCAAAACATCATTCCTGCAGAGAAACTCAGATATACTTAACTTTAATGCTGACTTCAACAGGACAAAGAACACTTATAAGCTTGCATGGCTTTGCTTGAGGTTCAGTAGAGAAAATAGAGCATCTATAAAAAACTCTACTTTTGCAATATATAATCTAAAGATAAACATTTTTTTGAAGTAAAGAAATGTGTATTCAATGACTCTCTAGTGTTTTACTACATATTTAGGTCGATTACACTGGCCATACAAACATATATTCAGTTAAAATTTCATTAAGATAAAAATTATTTACAAGAGTATAAAGTCTTGAATTCGTGATTCTGATGTTTCACACTACCACTCTCACAAGAAAAAGAAAAAGAACAAAGAAAATCTAACCGAAAATAAACAAACCCCCAATCACCTGATATGTCAAAATGCTTAGCTTTGGATTAAAATGAAAAGGTAAAAATTCTACTCCCTGCTCTGTTATGTTTCAAGTTAACTTAAATGGAGCAATTGTTTCACATTAAACTTCTGTCATTTCTGTAAAACCTGACCATATAAAAGATTAATGTGTTACAGAACTGTACTATGAAATATAACCATATTTGTGACACTGTCTTTCATGTTTCGTATTAGTGCATTTAGCACCCTGGCCTAGTCATAACTGCTTTTGTATGGAATATCATCCTATATGTTCTAGCATCTTGCCCAAGCATGATAAGCTAATGATGGCTTCCAAGTGAGATGTATAATTTAAAATTTTCATCTCTTTCAGCTCCCTCTACAGTCAGCAGAGATTTTCTCAATTCCAAATAGTGATACAGTATGTCTGCTCTCATTGCCTGGCTGCACTCACCTTCTGTAGTTGGTTGAAGCTGTTCCCTCATCTCTGAGTGGCAGCTTCTTCTGGAAAAGAGAGTGACTGTAGGTCTATCTTGTTTCTAATATACCAAACAATAAGCAAAATAATTTTTAAAAGATTGATCATTTTTTGTGTTTGTTTTCTCGTAACAGATGATTTGATCACAAAAATACATATGAACAGTTTTGTTTCAGGTCTACCAGGAAAGTTAAATGGGTTTTGTTTGTTTGTTTGTTTGTTCGTTCATTTTGTTGTTTTTTTTTTTTTTTTTTAAAGTTTCTCTTTCACTATTGTCATTACTCTGTTGGTTTGTATGGTTAAAAGAAAAAAAAAAGGGTTATTGTGATCAGCTTTGTTTTTCAGGTGAGTTTTACGTGAGAAATTTCACTGTAAACCAAAACCAATGCCTACTCAGTAAGCTGTGCAGATGTCAGGAAATTCAATAAGACTGTTTTGTCAAATTTTGAATTTTCTTAAGACAGCAATTTCAATAAAGCTAACATCCCTGGGACTATCAATATAGTATTCTTTGCAGGCCTGGTGGCCAACAAAGAACAATTTAGTTCTGGAACATTTTTTTTGGATGTTTGAGCATGGCACCTATAACAATATGTCTCTGGTCTAAAGAAATCCATGAGATGTGCATCAGTAAACTATCATTTCTTGTCATGCTCTGAGAGCATGGCCCTTTTAACTTTGTTTACACAAGCCTGATCTTGGAATGGGAAAAAAGGCTATCACACAGAAGGAGCACCAGGTTAAAGCACAATGTTTTAAAAGACAAAATCACTTTTCTTCAGTGAGACTTTGCTTTGTATTCAACAATTGATTGTAAATTTGGTACATTGTTATGATCATATTATTTAAAAAGTGCAGAGCTAGAATATACTCAAACCCTGAAAAAATACACCTTTATATTTAAAATATAGAAATTTCTGTAGAAAAATTTAAACTTCAGAAAAATTTAAGTATTTTTAAAATGGTATAATGAGTGAAATTCATGCTTTCAGAAATGGATTTATTTTAGGAAATAGATATAAAAAAGAATGTAGAATTTAAACATACATAAGCATATACATGCAATTATTTTCATAAGAGAATAAGTTATACTGGAGTCATGCAAACAGAAACCAGCTGATAATTTTGTCCTCTAGGCTCACCATACATTGACACTCATGCAAATAAAACTTCATTCATAAACTTGGATTTACTCCCAATTTATGTTTGTGCTAGTGAGAAGAGAATCAAACCCATTGATTTTGTGACAAACTGCTACCGTTAATGTTTTTTAAAGGTGTCCTGCTTTTAAATGAATGTAAGGGTTGATTGCTTTCATACTGCACACTTATTGCTTCCTTCTGTCCTTGACCTTTTTCTGAGAGACAAAATTTCAGGATTACTTGGCAAGAGACTTTTCAGAAAAACTTGCACCTGGTATCCTGTAATTTTCCTTTCATTTATATTTCACAGGGAAAAAATAAAAAGAGAACACAAAAACCAATGGAGAGTAGATTAATGATATTATCATATATATATGTGTATATGTGTGTGTATGTATATATATATATGTTCAATCAGCTTCAATACATGTACATATAAAAATGACAAAAATAGATAAATGGGAAGTGTTTAGTAATTCAGTAGAACTTGTTTTATTTGATGCATCAGTTTCCTCAGAGGATTATAAATCTCTGTCATTGCATTGTTTTTAAAAAAACTAAAAACAAAAAGACTACTCTCTTTTCTAATTTGCACAATATTCATTGTATATTTAAACAGTATAAGCAAGGCAAAATGGTTTTCAAAGTCCAAGTGGTTTTTCAGCTGTACATTTTGAAATTTGTGATCTCATTCATAGTATTGGGTCTTACACAGTGTTATGACAATCTGGAATTTGTCAGGAGATTCACAAGAAGAATCAGAAAATGCAGAGTGCCCATGCAATGCAAAATCTCTTACTGGTAGGAAAAATTAAGGATTCAAGTTTCAGGCTTGTCAGCCTGTGACAATGTGCAAGTCACCACTCATCTGCAAGTCCATATCTCTCCAAGATTTCTGATCACCTACCTCTCCTGTACTTAGGCTAAGCTATTTGTTCCTCTGTTCAATTAGCTTCAACCTCTAGGAATAAATTGCCATTAATTTTACAGCCTTGTTTTTTAAAACTTGCCCTAAAAGTCAGGAGCAAATGTTCCTTAAAATCCCTGCATATTTTCACAACCTATTTTCCTTCCTTCCTTTCAATATACTTAAGAGCAATATTTTTTTTATCTTTGTCCAAACCACTATGAATCTTTGTACGTTTAAATACACAATATCCATTGTTGATGCTTTTTAAAGAATTGCCAATGGGTTTATTTTTGCAAGAACATAGCTTTGCATTGTAAGTATACTATGAATTTTCATAATGAATAAATATATAAAATAATTAAAGGTTAACCCCCTTACCCAAGAAATATATCAAGTCTTTTAAGTATAATTGCTCTATAGAAAATTCCCAAGGAACATTTGAAATGCATAATTTTTAGTGGAAAAAGGTGAAATTATATCAGATTGGTCAAGCATGATTTCCCCTTGAGTAATCCATGTTGACTACTCCTGATGACCTTATTTTCTACTACATGTGTTGTGATAACCTCCAGAATGACCTGTTCCATCACCTTTCCAGGGTGGAGGTGAGGCTGACTGGTCAGTAGTTACTTGGGTCCTCCTTCTAGTTTACATACATTGCTGACCAGAACAGGTTAATGGAGTTCCTACCCCAGAAATTTACTGTTACAGTCTAATTTCTCTTTCAATCTTCACTGAAAATATTTGTAATGACCAAATCTTTATCTTTCTCCAGCCATAATCTCTAAACAATATTCCATGCAAATATATTCTTACTGCTTTTTCTAAAATACTGAGGCTAAGACGGGCAAGTCAAGACCAATATGTTATATTTGTTTTCCTGTTTTTAATTGGTGAAAACCTTTTAGATTTTTAGCTGAGATATTTGCTTTACATACTATATATGATTATTGTACATGAAGGTGTCATAATAAATATTCTGCAAGTTAACTAATTACTGCATTTCTTTCACCATGGCATAAAGAAATCATGTGAAGGAACAAATGTGGGATAATAAAGGCACAAGGGAATAAAAAAAGGTCTGGCCATCTGTAAACAGTGTGCTGGCCAGAATGTTTGTCTGACTGTGCCCTGCCCTGGTTAGTGCAGTCTGCTCTCTTTTCTAATTAAACACCATTTTTAACTCATTTCCTGAGACAAGTCTCTCTCCTATGCACTTGAGCATTTATGGGGCCTGGAGGGGAGCCAGCCTTTTGTGTGCCCAAGGTGCCAGCAGCTGGAGTGGGTGTGGGTGCAGAAGTCAGGCTGTGACTGCTAGCAGAGATCAGGCAGGCAATTCAGCAAAAAGGTGACATGGCCTGGAGCCAGGGGTGTGAGTAGGTCTCTTGGAATGAGGTACCTGGACAACAGGGACCACGACAGAGTCTCCAGTCCAACTGCCAGAGAGACAATGAAATCTGGTGGTAGATGGAGACATCTGTTCACGTGTGTTTAAATCATAAACTCCCTAAAAGCACTGCAACAGCCTATCTTTTTTTAGACATGATCCTTTAAATGCTGTAAGTTTCTCTTGAGAATTGTGGAGAGAGATAATCTTCTGTCAAGATAAACCACAAGAACATGTTTCCATATTCCTTTGGGCAGATTGTCTGACTTAAATTTGGAGGACCACATCTAGTAAACTCCCTAAGGAGGTTTTTACCACAGCTACTTGTAATGTGGTTAGATTTAGAATACATGAAGCATTAAGGCAATAACAGTTTCAGAATATTATAAAGTGCATGGGAAAAAATGTACTACTAAATCAGTAGATTTATCTGATACAAGCAGAATTTGCAATGAGGAAAAAACATCCTAGAAATGTCAATTAAAGATGTGTCTTTCTTTCAGAGTCGAAGATTTATCAGACCTTAAGAGAATTGTTGGTATGAATTTGGCTTTCTATATTCCAGATGAATATTTTAATCAACAAGATATGATCTCAAGCTCTCTAGAGTAAAATTCATGCTTAACAGTTTTATAGACATTCCAGTAGACAGAAGAAACTGAAACAAAAGTTGACTAGTGGCTAGAGAGTAGGGATGAATCTTACTCAGAAAGAGAAAAATCCAACACACTATGAAAGCCTTCCTAGTTCTTGTTAACCTAATATTTAGAAGAAAGAGTATGGAATACTCTCATTATGACACATGTATTGCAGGGGGTGAAAGCTTAATTTTTCTCTAAACTTAATTTTATGTTTGAAAATAGCTTCTCACCATTGCTACATAGTGCATTCCTACTTCTAAAATATTAATTTTCCACACATTAAGATGTCACAGTAATTTGTATTAATTATTATCTATTATTTATATAAAATGTGCTGAATCCTGAGAGTTGACATAGTAAATGGATGCCAACCAGAGCAGCATTAAGAAAGCGGTTTTGGGAAGTAAGGCTGAGTGGTTCATGATTTATTTCTTAAAATCTCCTGTATTTTTCTCTTTAGCACAACATTCTGATGTTATGTTTTTTCTCTACATAAAATCCATAAAACACTGAACCCTTGCAAATGGCTTTAGTGGTATTAACAGAGAAAGAAAAAAAAAGTAAAAATAGTTGAGTTGTCAGCTTTCCTGAAGATGTCTATGATGCCAAGAGATTTTTGCTTTTTATTTATTTTTCATATAGCTCTGTAAACTATTATTGTATAGCTATACAGTTTCTTAGCTAACTTCAGTATTTTTTTTAGACAAACACATTGCTGGAATCCTATTCTAATCCTGCTTTTTCAGTGAACCAAGGACATTCCACTTTCCCATGTATTTAGACATAAACAACGTGGGGCAAGAAGCAAGGGGGGCGATGTCAGTAGGGGGCCGAACCAAGAGAGGGAATTACTCCACTAACTGTACTTCTACTTGGGGATTCTTGTCAATCATGCTAATTTGCTAAACATAAAAATGTCAAAACCCTACATCCTGCATATGTTTTGCCATAAATGCACCTGGAGGGCCTTCAATAAATGGTAACCACTTCTTCTCATTTTAGTCTTGTTTGGCTTGTGATTTTAGGGCTGATAAGGCATCTGCTACAGTAAGGAAGTGGTTCAGTAATATGCATCTTGTGTCTCTTCAGAACTAAAGAGACACATTAGCCAACACTAGGTTTGATTCTCCTGCTCTGTTTTATTTACGTTCTGAATTCCATTTATTCTTTCATGTTATTTAAATAAATAGTTTCATTACCCAGAAGAGTTTATAGTGCTCAGTTGAAAATTAGCATTCATTGAGAATCTAAGGAGAGAGATTTGAATTCATTCCTAATTGACACAATTCTTAACAAGTCTCAGTTAAAGTTACTTTCTGCAATGAATACTTGATATTTTGAAAAGTCTAGCAGTAGAGTCTAAGTGTGACTATAGAAGTATTCTTAACATTTAAGTTTGCAGGCAGGCTGCAACCATTACCAGTGGCATAGCATGATGTGTGCCTGTACATTTGTGCACTTCGAATTTTTGTCATGTCAAGGGGAAAAAAAACAATTAATTGCTTTATTAGAAAAGAAGTGGCCTCCTAGCCAGAAATGCTTATATTCAAATTTTTTTCAAGTTTACATCTTTCCTGTCACTCAATGCATAAGTAGCAGCTCACAGCGATGCAACTCTAGGTAAGGAAGAGGCATTTCCATTACTTGCAAGACAGTGCAGGAATTATCTAGAATTGGGAACATTGTTTTCTTCAAAAATTTTAATTGACACTATATGCCAACAAAAATAATACAATTATGAATATATAAATATATATATATATATATCTAAAGTAGATAAATTGTTTTTTACAATGTGGAGAATTTTTTTTTCCTGTTTCAGCTTTACAATTAATAGTCCTATGTACAATGATTTTGGACACACTATCCTTATTTCATCTGCAAAGATATGCTGATTCCGATAGGAAAATGTTGAATGAAAATATGACATTAGATGTCTTCTAACTGTCATCCTGCCACACCATGGAAATTTTTCTGTGATTTCTAAGCTATTTCATCTGTACTAAAGAGTAATTCTAGAAACAGATTAGCATTGGCCGAGGCCACAGTCTTCAAAGAGCCATTGCATCTGAACAAAGAACAGATGGACTTCTACTGACTCTAGATTTTTCTAGCAGATGAGCTAATGAATGAGAGTTATATTTTTGTAGCAAAAGCATATTGTAACCCCTATACTGGCCCAGAATTTAAGATAAAAATGTTCAGGAAACATCTTTAAGTTAATATGGAGCTTACTTTAAAAAAGACCCCAAAATGTCAGTGGCAAAAGAAATGCCAATAGAATGCAAAGGCTCATTGATAAAAGCATAAATATCACATTTAAATAGAGTTTTCAAAGTTAAGTGTACTGATTCCTTCTTCTGCCTCAACAATAGGAATTATTAAGTAAGCCAATTCTTACAATCCCAGCACAAATCTAGGATAGTCTACATAGTTTGCTGATATCTCTGTTCTTGTTGTTAATTGAACTCCAAAAATTCTTGCTTATAAGGTCTCCATAGTATATGTCATTATGTATTATCTATTTAAATTTGAATTTAATTTTCTTCAGATATACTTGATACTTTATTCCACAAATTTGCTCTACTTTGAATTAAAGGCTAATTCTCTTGTCATTCTTAATTTTCTACTTTTTTCCTGCTTTGTGTCCTGACGTAGTGGTCATCTTTTCAAAACAAACTTATCAAAAGGACTGGGTCATTGTGGAGATGGTTTAGCCTTCTCTTTCAGCAAAAACATGGAAGTAAGGAAAGTCTGATTTAACACAAAGTAATTTTTCCTTCAGCTGCTGAGTAAGAAGACAAAAAATACTGCCCATATTTTACCTGTTTAATTTTAAATTAGACATAGCAAAAATATGTATAGAAAAAAAATCTAAATTAAACTTCATTAAAGACACTGAACTTGCATTCCAAAAACCGAAGCCTGAAAAATAATTTCCAAAACTGCTCTCTAGAAACATTCCAAGGGTTGATCAACTTAAATACAGTGGTTCTTAGAGACATTAATTTAAAAAATCATTCCCCTGGCAATTTTGGGAAATTTAGCACCTAGAAAATATATTGCTTTGTAAAATTATAACATTTCCAATAGATTTTAGTTTAAAATCAAATTACTGGTCCCCCATATCGGCCTTAGCATTTATTTTACTAATATTTTGGGTCAGACTCATGTGTGGTCTCTGTAGCAGACATGGAGCAGCAGTGGTCAAGGGCTGTTCAACTTCTCCGACATCTTAGATCATGCTCCTCAGCTTTGTCATACATACTCTGTTCTCAGATCTGACATCCTCATACCTAACTTAGCTCTGGATGAGTGTGGTCCTTCATTATACCTCCCTGTGTGCGGCAGAGGTACCATTCCAATTCAGTACACTGAAAAAGGACTACAATCAATTACAGAATAGAAAAAGGAAAGCTGAAAAAAAGTGGAGTCCCATTTGTTAGCTTTATGACAACACAGCTTGGTTTCATCTTTGTGTGCTTCCAGTAAGTAGGGAAAAAAAAGGTAAAGAGAGTAAATAAGTGTTCCTTCTCTCCCTGCTTCCTTCAAACAAATGACTAATTAGGTAAATAAAATTTTTCCCTAAGGCACCATAAGGCAACTTAGAGTTCTGGCCGTGATGGATCAGTTTATCTAAATGCAGTGTAATGATAATTATGAATGTTTAAACAATTTGCAAAAATAACCTGTTCTATTTCTTTTAATATCAAGACAGAAATGCATGTGTATACATGCAAAGCTGCACATATTTGCATAAAACCACTAAAACTGTAGATAACCAACCCTTTCATGTATTTCAGGATAAAAATGTTTAATGAAATGTCTTTCAGGTTTTCAAAAATATAATTAATTATATAATACAGTTTGTGTTACAATTTTTCCACATAATGGTTATATAGCCCTGGAAGACTCTTAGTTACAGATGTCATGTAAATAATGCCATACCAACTATTATTGTTTGGATGTTATTCATTATTAAACCTGTACTGTGGTGTTTGAGTTAATTTAATGTATTTCTTTTTGTGTATTTTCTAACTAAATCAAGAGAACACAGTTCTCTCCTCTCATTTGAGAAAGAGTTGATAGCTTACTACATTACAGGAATAAAAATGAATAGAAATAAGCTGATAAAAATGAACTTGCATTAAGTTTCACCTAGCAGGATGACCTAGCACTACAAGAGAAATAATGCATGACGTGGATTACATTTATTACTGTAACATGTATTAGTGCCTCAGATGCTTTCAGATGTTATGAGACATGAAGAATGTATCATTATATAAATACATGTGCACATATCAGCAAGATATCCAGAATTTGCAAAAAAAAGGATAGAAATTTCCCTTCTTACTAAAAGAGTTGAAATCCTTGACTGAATTATAAGCTATGCATATACTAACTGGAGTTTAAAATGTTTCAAGCGAGGTATGTATTAAACCAGGACACTAACTTTTCCAACAAATTAAATTTGATCACCTATTAAACCAACTTTGTGTATTTTTTGAGACATTGTCTCAAACTTCAATATGAAACTGGTTGAGGGAAAAAAAGATAGCTAGAATAAATCCTGTGGAATATGCAAATATTCTCAATGTTTGTTTATCATAAGCTTTATTAGCAAAAAAAGAGGTCTCTTGTTTCACATTCGGGATATGTAGGAATGCCCAGGCACCTCCTCTACCTAAGGGCAGGGGAGTTTTGCACTGTCTTTTGCAATAGATTCTGGATCTGTTGCAACACTTGGATCATGATCATACAATCCTCTGGTGGAAGGCCTCAGGAAAGAGCCTGAGGGCATTTTAGGGGACTTTAATGGTTTTTGACACCTTTTAAGACATCAGAGCTGCCTCTCACATCAGCAGTTGAGTCAGTTATGCCCCATCAAACTTTTCCCTGGGAGAAGAGAGGAGGAATTTTACATCTAAGTACTTGTGTAGAGGAGAACAATCACCATGATAAAAGGTGCCATCCCACCTTGCAGGATTAACCTCTTGTCAAAGATGGCCCCTTCTGTCTTGTGAGAATTTCCAACACACACACAAAAATTTACCTCTTACCCCTCAGGGGTGCAAACCTGGCTTCAGTAAAACCCCCTGGCACCTCCACAATTGTTTTGAGTCATTAACCATTAACACTGCAGTCTCTCAGAAGGTGGAGGTGTGGTTTGGTGGGCACCTGGCAACCAAATAAGGTAAAACATTCCAGATATCTAAAATGAGTGAAAGTAATTGATTTCTTTGATACTATAAGCAAAACAATAGAGGATCATTTGGCATAAAACTTCTTGGTCTGTAGTTTTATTGGCAGAATCTTTGAAAAGTGGAAACAAAATATCTAAAATTACCTACATAATCATTTTGACAATATAAACCCAGCAGACTTTTTCATCAGATCTCAAGCTTGAATACTGAGGTTGTTTGAGACACTAGTCAGAAACGCTTTTAATTATTTTGTGTAAATGGTATGGTGTTCAAAACCAGTTATTTCCTCTTTGTGTTTGAGACTTTTTTTATAAAGAAAGAGGTTCTCTTTTTCTGATAATAATAATAAATAAATAATGATAATTATTTCCACAACTGATCACATTTAGCTGGCCAGGTTCTATTTAGAAAAACTCTGCACCCCCACCTGTTTAGATTATTTTCCTAAAACTTTGAAGGTGACTAAATATAGTTTTTGCTTTATAACTATGGAAACAAGGCCATCTGAACAGAAACTACTTTGTCAAAAACAGTTACATAATAATGTAAAAGAGCTCCAGCAATGAATTTATGAGTGGATACCAAAGCCAATAGAATGGACTGGGGACATTCTGTTGGACAGTGAGACAGTGAGATAATATTTATTAGCATGTCAGGAAGCAGTTTGAGCATATAGATCACCTCACCTTTGTCAAGATCTCTTTAAAAGGTCACCACTGGAAAATTTTGATGAGGAATTTGAAGGAACACAATGCAGCATCTTTGTAGCTGTTAACAGAAATAAAGAACAAAGGTATTTCATCTAAAAGTGACCACACGTGTGCTACAGATTTTGTCTTGGACTCTTTGCTTGTAAGATTAATAGATGGCACGTGGATCAGGTTGTTGCAAAGAAATCAAGCTATTTGTGCTGGATATTGCAAGCAGGTAGCAATTTTCCACCTTCCAACCTTTCAAGGGCATTTTTTCCACAAAATCATTGTTTTTACAAAAGCGTAGTGGGGCCCATGATGAAAAACAGCATCAAGGAACTTAGGCTATTAACTCTTCCAAAACCCTCTCTCCTGGTAGGACAGTGGTTTATTAATGATGAAATAAATAGTCTTTACTAAAAAAAACCAAAAACAAACCAAAAAAATAACCACAAAACAAACAAACAAACAAAAAAAACCAGTTTAGATTTTGTTGCCTAGGAAATCTGGCAGTGCTATAGTACTTGAGGTTACTAGATGAAATGCAGCTGAAATACCATAAGAAGGCACATGTGTATGAGGTGATCAGTTACTGCCATATAAGCTTTTTCTTTTTTACTTTTTATGTTGAGCTCTTTAATCTTACGAGGTCTTAACTTTTTTTTTGCTTCTATAAATTTAATAACTTTCATAGCTCAGAAAAAATAACAAAATTACTATGATACACAAGGTTAAATATCAATTACTATAATTCTTAATTAGCACAATAATACTCTTATTAGCACAATAATTTACTGAATGTATTGAAGCCTTGTGCCATTCAAACCAGTAGCAGGATCTAGTTTCGTGCCTGATTGAGAAAAATTTACATTATGCACCCTAAAAAGTAGCCAAGGAGCTAAGTAGCTACTGAGCAAGTAACTCCCCCCCAAGTCTAAATAATGAGACCAGCTGCAGTTGGAATGTTTTCTGCTTTGAGATCCTTGGTGCCAAAGTTAACACTGGCACGTGCACTCCTATTACCCGTGCTTAGCCCAAGGAAAAATATTTCTGGAAAGTTTTTCTGTGAATACATCTTTTAAAGTTTTAATGAGGGAGAATCCCAGTGTTTCCAGTGTAGGATCCATCTTTGAAAAACAGTTCAATTGAGCTGCGTAGAAATATGTTTTAAAAATAATTTCCTAGGAGCCAAGACTACCTGCAACTTAGGACACATTCTACATTATTTTAAATGTCTAGGACTATCTTATCTCCAAGGAAAACAATAAGAATTTATGTGCTACCAGGTGGCCAGGAAAAGAACATAAAAACATAAAAAAAGAACATAAAAACAAAAAAAAAAAAAAAAAAAAAAAAAAAACCATAAAAAAATATAGGGTGGTAGTTGTCACTTACTGGCACACACTCCATAGTCTCACAATTTTCTTCCACAGGAGACTGCATGCTTCCAAGAATGATGAATAGATATACCTATTTTCTATGAATTGGTCCAATCAGTGACCTAATCAAAATTTCAGGCTTCAAGAAGAGATTATGGCCCTGAATCTCCTTTAATTATGTACTGTGTGAATAAATGTTTTTTGTTTGATTATTCCACAGAGTGCCCAATATTTTTTTGTCAAAGAGTAATCATTTCTCTATTCACTCTCTCCATACAAATGATGATTTTTTTGATATGTAGCTTAACTTTTACTTAATTTTTTTTTAAATTCTTTATTGCTTAGTGTATTTTTACATTGCAGTTATTTCATATTTCAAATAACTTATTTTTTATTTCTTTGATTATTTCTACAAACCAATACTCAACTCCTTTAAAGAACACAAAAATTGTAAAATTAGAGGCGTGGGTGACTTACATAGATTTACATGGTTTATTTTATTCACAGTTAATTTCTAGTAATTTATAGTAATATATTTCTCTTTTTGATCTTCACCAATGTTTGACTATATATATATTCAGAAAGCTATGATGCTGAAGTGCTAAGGTTTTTCTATGCAGTAATAGTTTAGGAACTGTCTTTGTGCATATTCACAATTACTTTGTTGAAAAATAGGTAACAGTAAGTTTGTGGGATTGTCCCATTCCCCTCCCAGCCTCCCCAAAATGTTTTTGTGGTGTTGTTTTTTTTTTTGTTTTTTTTTTTTTTTTTTTTTTTTTTTTTTTTTTTTTTTTTTTTTTTTTTTTTCCTTTTTTTTTTTTTTTAATTAATTCACCTGTCTCTCAATATCAGGAAATTCCAGATCTTGTGTTTTGGTTCTCCTGAAACACACTATACCAGCAAATTTCAATACTCACTAATCACTTTCTCTTCTGAATGATTTAGGTAAAAAGAATAATAGAAATTCTAGTAGAAATAGATGTAGTGGTTTGTAGTCAAAATATTTCTTTCCTTCTTTTTAAATATAAAAAAAAAAATCCCTTTTACTTATAAAGTAATTTATCATTAATTTGGAGGTGGCAAAGTTTTCTACCATCCCTGATTTTTATTTTTTGGTGTGTGCAAGTAAGCAATCTAAGCTAGAATTTAAATTTAAGCACTATGGGAAAAATTCTAATAAAACCTTCACGAAAACAATAAACCAAAGGGCTTATGCCAAGGAAGTTTTTGTGCCAAGATATGGACAGAGTTTTAAAATTATTAAAATAATGGAATTTAATCTTAAATTAGATTTGATTATATGGTCATGTGTGGTCCTGAGACAGAATAAGTAACAGACTAAAATAGCAGGAGTATCCATATAAACATAAAGAGGTTTGTTTTCTGTGCATATATCATGCTTACATAGATAATGTCACTGAATCACATTCTATTTGAAAACCCTAGAATTCTGTATTATGGCAATACTGTACTTTATATGGAGAAAAGTCTATTTCAGTAACATGAAGTAATCTTAAAACAGCTGAATAAATATTATATTTTCCTCAAAAAAATTTGACACATTATTCCTGAACATTCCAGATTGCAAAGTGATATCTTTTCTTCCTGCTATGTAGTTGATACAAAGAACAGGGACCAAAGTAAACCAGAAGAGTTATTATTTTTAACATTCTCTAAATAACTCAAAGGAAATTAGATAAAGAAGAGATGTTATCTATGTCAGTAACTATGACAGCACTAATTAAGTTTAACATCCTTAGAAATGTTGGCTTAATCCTACTTAAAACTAAACAAACAGATTATGCTTGGCTAAAAAAACAGGCAACTTGTTTTATAATAAAGTAATGAAAGAACTTAAAGCAGCAATCTGTTCAGGTGAAAACATTTCAGCAGTCATGGATTATCAGCCTTAACTCAGGCAGCCCAGGAGTACCTGTAAGAGTTGTAACTTCTGCTTGCTTCCTGATAGCTATTTTTCTGGACAAATAAAACTGCCAGAGCAGAAGGACTTAAATGACTTCCAGTTTAGAATTGAATAAAGATTACTTGAGCTTTTCATCAATCAAAAGTGAAAATTTACATCAGCTCTATTTGAGCTGAGGTAGTTTTTCACCTGTCTCTAAACAGATTTTATTTCATGTTCATCCAAAATATCTTATTCAGTCTTAAGCAGACATTTCCTGCTTTCAATTTTCTCTCTTCATTCTATTAAAAAACATCTCAAACATAAAAATGTATCTCGTTGGGGAATATTGATATTCATGCAAAGTTAGATTTCCATTAGCAAAAAAAAACAAAACAAAACAAAAAAAACCCCCCAAAAAACCACAAACAAAAAATCAAACAAAAAACAAACAAAAAAAAAAGACAAAAAAAAAACCCAAAAGGAAACCAAACCAAGCAATTTCTTCAAAAATTTGATGAGTATTTTTACCTCTGTGTCCTTACAATACAGAATAAAAAGCAGTGTTCTTTCTGATACTGATTTTCTTTCTTTTTTGTTTTTTAATTTATCTTATTTATAATTGGCTAATGTTGGTCAATGACATAGAAGTAGATCTGAACTTGACTGTTCTTTGAACAGACAGAAGAATTATGAACTATGAATAATGAAGTATGAATAATGCTAAGTCTGTTTATAATAATTTATGGAATCTCAATAATTCCATTGAAAATCCGATAGGATAAGCCTGGAGGAGGTAATATTTTTTTTTCTTCTTGTCTTTATAGTGAGAAAACACAAATCTGAAAAAGAAACTTTAGGATAATAAAAATAATGGATAAAAATAACTTATTAGCTTAAAATGAAGGATTAGAATGGATGGCTGCTCTGAAAAACATGCAGAATATCTTTAGGCATCAATAAAAATACGAAGTAAATGGAGAGATGATTGTACAGACTAATCTGGATGTTAAACTGGTATATCTTTGAGTAAGACATTCTTATATCCATTCTTCATTTTCCTGAAAGACTCTGGATCTGAGAGAACACAAATGAAAATAGAGGGGTTTTTTTACAAAAAGCAATTAGAAATATTAATTTACTTTGACATGAACCTGAAAAAATTGTACTAAGAATGAAAAAAGTCTTATGGAAATGGTTTCAAAGAATTTGGATCAAAATGTACTTTTCTATAGAAGCAAATCAGAATGGTCAAAATTGGAAGAGATCAGAGTTGGTCATCAGGTCCAACCTCTCCTAGAGTACATTCCACAGGATTTTGTCCAGACAGATCTTGAATACCTCCAGTGAGAGCAAGAGAGAAAGAGAGAAAGATCCACAACCTCTCTGGGCAATCTTCTCCAGTGTGTGGTCACCTCCACAATAAAGAAGTTCTTCCTCTTATTCAGGTGGAACCTCCTGAAACACAGGAGGGTTTTCCTATTATTTTATCTAACAACATACCTAATTTCTAATCTTTGATTACTGACACATTTTTATGTGTTTTAAAAAACTCATGTGCCAATGAGTTTTTTACTGAAAAATACAGCAACCCTCCGCCCACCATCAACAACTGAACTATATTTTGCATCATGTTGCAAGATGACTATATTTTTTTAATTTCAGTGGCTGGTCATATTTCAGAGTTCTTCAATTCAAGCATATAATGCAAATAAGAAAATGTTTATTATAAGTCTTGTTGATAAATTGCATCGATAAAAGAAATTCCTAATAAAAAAGGAATAAGTCTGAAGATTAAAAATAAACTACTGCCATATATAATAAACAGATGAAAACTTGTGTTTAATAACAGACTCTGTGGAGGCAACAAGGTGGGTGTCACTTTGTCATCCTGGCTGGATTCTCCCAGTCTTGCTCGCAGGTCAGCAAAGCAGTAGATTTTTCCTGGGGGGCCTCTTGCACATATAGCCACCCCTGAATGTGTAGAAAAGCATTCAGTATCGCTGCCTGCTGATCCCTCCTTCCCCTGGGAACCAAGGTATTGCTACAAGAGAGAAGGCAGCAGCCCCCATCTCTCCCTGGGGTTTGCTCAGACCTTGCACTGCAGCCAAGAACAGTCTGAAGCATGCTCAGGTAAGTCAGTGGAGATGTACAGTCTTGGAAAGATAAATCAATCAAGTGGAGGATTTCAAGAGGTCTTATTATACAATTTTCTGATAAATTAGTTGGAGCTGTTTGCTTTTTGTTGTGTTCTGAGTTGTTATTTAGTTTTTCTTAAAACCTCTGAGGTCTGTGGGCATCCAAATAACTTTCATCTGGAATCTGAAAAAGAAAAAAGTAACCTCCATTAAAGGTTTAAATTGTTTTACCTTACTCCATCCCTGGAATGATTTGAAGAACTCCAAATAAAAAATGTAAGATTAGTTTCCTACTTTTATTTATTATATAATATAATGAATAAAATATAATAAATAAATAAGTAATAATAATG
>WBNO01020349.1:0-51640 GCA_013400575.1 Peucedramus taeniatus | reverse complement strand
TTTTTCAGCTTCAGAGGAATATTTTGGCATCTAATCCCAGAGTCACAAGATTCCACATCAATTGGGAGGACAACACTGAAAAACTGGAAGATGCAGAGAGCAGTAACCCAAATCTACAGTCCTTGCTTTCCACAGATGCATTACCTTCAGCATCAAAGGGGTGGTCAACATCAGAAAATTCACTAAATGTTATGTTAGAATCTCATATGGACTGCATGTGACTAACCAGCATCCTTTTGGTACTGTATATGTGTTAAACTGTAAAAACAACCAGAACTATTTCCCTCAAATTCCCATAACTACATAGTTGAAGCAATGTGAAGAACTTGTTTTAAAACATCCTGTAGAAAGTNAGTTTATAAAAAAAACCAAAAAAAACCCCAACAAACAAACAGTATTTGAGCAGATTGTGAAATATAAATACAACTATTTTTAAGTAATTGCCTTTTTTTTCTAATGTGTTATTCTATGTGGTCTAAACTAAACCTGATTAAAGTACATGTATTTTCTCCCCTCCCCCCTTACTTTGTAAGCACTATTAAAACCTAAAAAAAGTTTAAAAGTTAAATATTCAGGCAAATTGAAGGAATAATGCCATGTCCTCATCTCTGCTATCCAGATTGCCAAATATAAAGTGTCCTTTAATAGCATCTTAAGAACAAAACTGTCATTAGATGAAGTGCAAAGAAAGAAAGTATCTCTTAATAACAAAGTCCAAAAATGTCCTTTTGCTCTGAAAGCAGACAGCACAGTATAATTTTAGGTGCAAGCTTCTTTTCCTTTCAAGGCACATACTTGTTACTTAAAGCCTGCAATTTGAGATTTACCATCTGCTATCTTGGATTTTAGGATTTTTTTTTTTTAATCTCCTGCTGCTGCTGTTTAGGCAGACTGTGGTTTTGTTCAGGACAGTGTTTCATGGGGATTGGGGTGGGTACCTTAGGACAGAACCCTTTTTCAGCCACCCTAATAGCATACACAAATGGTTGGAAGGATGCAAGCAATTACTGGAAGATTCTAAGCCTCAAAAGCAATGGTGTGAATATCCCGAACATGCTCTTCTGCAAGATCATTATGGATCACTACTGGTTGGTATGTTTGTTTTCAGGCATGCTTTATTGTAGTCTTTTTCAGTAGTAGTAAGGAGTTTGGGTGTTTTCATTTTTTTTAAACACCTGGAATTTTAAACTTTTCTCTTTTCTCTCTAGCCTTTAAGGCAATCCTATTTACTGGTAAAAACCCTGTTGTGGCAGGCATGACACACTCAAGAATACATTACTTGCCCTGAAGCTCTTGCAGTGAGACATCCCTATTACCTGAGGCATCCTTGAAGATAAAAGGAACTAAGCACTAACCTGTAAAGACTTAAGCTATTATTATGACACTTAAGAATTTAGTTATTTCTTCCAGTCCTCATTAGCCTTATTTATATGTACTATGCCTGTATGTGCATTTAAATTATAATCTGTCATGCCAGATTACAGCAATATAGCTCTTTTTACTAGTCACTGCCCAAATGATGAACCCTTGTAGGTTCTGGGCCCTTCAAAAAAAGGCAGATTTCATGATGATTGACAGTGTAGCTCTGAATAAATACAGAATGCTTTCTGTTCTCTTTCTGCATTCTCTAATGGGGATGAAGACAGTGCTTCTGTCTTCCCACATCATTAGTGAAATTGTCTGCATTTCAAATGTTTGTTTTTGAAACTGGAAAGGAATGACCCAATCTGAATGTTCCTGTATGGAAACTCAGCAGTACTCATCTATGGCAGACGAATGAATTAATGAAATCCGTTAGTATTTGGAGGCCTAGTTCTAATGTGTGCTCTTAACAATCTCTCTAATTGTTTAAAGTGATAATCAGAAATCTAAAAATATTAGCACTCATCAGTATGACTTAACACAAAGAACTGGTTCCTTGAACTAGCAGTTACTTCACTTGAGGGCTGAAATTCTGTGATTTTCGATTATATTGAAACTCTTACGTCTGCAGTGACATTTTTGACATTTTTTCTTGCACTTTATGTTCTATTTATAAGTCTATTTAGAATATCTCAGAAATGTAAACATGTAAATAACTTCGTTATCTGCTGAAGGATTGACAGGCTTGTGCAGTCTGCCTCAAATTAAGGCTACTGTAGTAGTATCTCAAACTCTTGCCTTTATTGAATATTCAAATGAAAACATGATCCAAGTACAAGCTGTAACCAGAATCCATCCACTGGTAGCACGAAGGCTTTTTAGAAGCATATGCCAAAAAGTGATGGAAGCAAACCATTATTGCTGCTACTGCAAAACCAACTACAAAATTTAGTCAACAAAACGATGTCACCCAGCAAACCAATTAATTTAAAGGAAAGTGAAGCTCTCTTGTCAGTCTAAGAAGTCATTTGTGCATGAGAACTTGGGTGCAATAAACTTCAGGCCTGACTGTGGCAGGATGCTGCAGTAGAGTTTGGCACCACCTTTCCTGATACGCTCATGTGGCTTGGATAGAGCTGACCCACCACTAGCAGGAAAAATAATGCTGTGCATGGTGAAAATTGGTGATGAACAACCCTGCCTCATGATCTTTGCAAGATAAACAGCATTTCTATGATTTTTGAGAGACTGGCTGCCTCAGGTCTTTGCAACTTTGCCCAGATCTTAGCAATCCATACACCCTGCCTTCTGAGTATTGCATTTCCTGACAAAATCACGTTCCAGAGATGTAGAATTTGAGGAACCAACTTCCAGTCCCTCAGAGACTTCAGGCAATATCACAGCACAGACTTAGTGGTATTAAAAGATAGAATGCATGTAGGGCATCTCTAAAGACACGTCCCTGATCTCTGAACGTTTTAGAACAGGTCTGTGCACATGACTCAGCCAACCAGTGCTGATATCAAAGCATTACAATTTCAAGGTTGAAGATGTATTCACTTTGCCAGAAACCTTTATGTGCAGAGGCCACCAAGATGCAAGGGAATGCTACAGATTCTGCTGACAGGACTGGTGATGTATCTCACTGTGTTTTCATCTCAGACAGGCAGACCATTAGAAGACTGTCATTCATTATTCGTGTACAAAGTGAGCGGATCAGACAAGGTAACACATGAAAAATGTGTGCAGTTTTCATGTCTAGCTTGAAAAAAAGTTGTCCCTCAGCTTATAGTCACTGATTTATTCAGGCATCATCTTCAATTGGAATTACTATGACACTTCAGTCTGAAGGAGGTAAAATGGTTCCAGCTCCATCAAAATGAAGACTAGTGAAACTTAATCTCTCCGGTGGCTTTACAAAGCTCCACTGAAAAAGCCAGCCCTTACTACCAATCTTCAACAATGAAGCAACTCAGAACTTTACTACACTAACCACAGTAACTTAGTTTATGGCTTACCAGACACTGTATTCTTGAGATGGGAGTGACAAAGTCACAAAGAAATCTGGTGATCTGATAGTCCATTATTTTCTTCAGAGTGCCTCAGCTGCTGGCTTTCTGGAAGTCAGCTCAGACTGAAAGGTAGCCACTTGTAGCTAGACTGATTGTCCACTGATATCTGCAAATGCTGGTAGGAAGGAAAAGGGAAAAGCCCCAAACGTGCTATGCACTTATACTCCTAGCAAATCCTCATTTGTCAGAGACAGCAAAGGGCAAAGTTAACTAAATCTTCGGCTTCTGTCTGGACAGCTGCAGATCCTTCACATACCTAACTACCCTACTCCTTATCCATAGAACAGTGGACTGCAAGAATACAGATGATCTAATTTATTTTGAGAGCCACAGAAGTTTGGTCAGGAGATGATGGGTTAATTGTTGCTGTGATTGCTGGTTGGGGGCCTCTGTTAAGTGCCAGCTAGGAAGATGCAGCAAAACTGACAGCTACATGTGAGGGCTGGCAGTGTGTGTGTAACTCTTCTTCCTAGGCCCTCCCATTCCTGTTTCCAGTTATAGTTCTGCTTCTTAAAAGTTAGTCTTGTAGTGTATGATATGAGAGCAGCACTGGAGAAGATGGATGGAGGGCTTTTTCCTTGATTTTCGGTTTAGGCAAAAATGATATAAGGAAGAGCCAGCTGGAGGCACTACGAAGGCTTTCTTAAAGGCAAACCAAGGCTTCTACATGGAACTTAAGGGATAATTTCAGGAGGAGATGGAGGGAGGATACATTTAAACATTTTCAGCTTTAGGTAATGCAGTTTTGGGGGCATGGCTGGGTACTCACTGTCCACACCCTGAGGGGTATGACTGAAGTCAAGAGAAAGTCAGATGAAAGAGATGTGTGTGCTACACCAGATGCAAGAGACAACAGCTACACGTTACTAGCAGTGTTAAGAACTGTCTGAACTGAACTGGAAGAAACTTTTACCGAGTTCTTTGGTCTCCCTCCAAAACTCCCTTGCCCATGAGATAAGGTGGCCAGCCTTTCAAAATAAAGGTATCCTGCAGTTTGTCCTTTCTCACTAGAAGGGTGGGGCAGACCTACACTTTGATACAAACTGTAAAGAAGGAGGGCTTCACAGTATGGTAAAGGAAATGTTGAAGACATCTGCTATTGATCCAAAAATCAACTGCTTGAAATGCCTGCCATTTCAACAGCAGGATGAAAAAGTCTGATGGAGGCTGGCCTGGAGGTGTTAGAAGCGTGTAAGACCTGAAACCTTCAACCAACGTGACAAGATATTGTTCCTGCAGTACTTCCCATCCAAACTAACTATGGGCCTTCAGATATGAAGATGTTTGAAAAAACCAAAGTTTTTGAAGACCCATATCTCTTGGGCTAAATAATCTCTGTCATGCAGGTAGTCAAGGTAAGCTCTGTCAGGACAAAGCTATTTAGGAGCAGCATTACTGAGAAGAAATTAAGGGAACTAAAGAAGTGATGGGGCATTGTTACAGATGGGGCATGTCTGACAATACCTGATCACAACTTCAAATTTCACTCCATCAACAAGTTTAGTAGACTTCCATAGAGCTAAGGCCTTTCCAACTTGAGGCCCAGATGTTGAAGGAACAGCCAGTGAAGCCATGCTCTCAAGAAAATATTTTCATGTTACACATTAATAGAAAATGCTTCAAGTTCATGTACAATTATAAGTATTCAGGAAAACAATCCCATGGTAGAAGTGATGATCAGAAAAAAGTGACCTAAAGGCTGCTTCTGTATTAATAACTTTATCAGGGACAGAGTATGAATCCATGATGGAAAATGGTTTGGCTTATATCAAGTAGGGAAGGCACTGAGACAGTTTGGAGATCTACACAGAGGGAAAAATATCTCCAGTTTCAGAGTCTTGCATACCTCAGGATACTGACACCATGTACTCTATTTATAACCACAGCTGGACGGCTCATGTCAGTGACTTCAGGATTGGTTTCTAATGGATCAGAGAGACAGCTGTTAGCACCTGAAGCCTGCCTAGCAGAGGAAAGCTTACCATGAAAGAAGAAAAGAGGTGGTTTCCCCTTGAGCAAGTTCCCTTCAATGAAAAGAAAGGAAATCAGTAGCAAACTGCTGTTGGCATGATATGGACAGTGTTAGACATGGCAAAATACCAGCAAGAAGGAAGTACTTGCAAGGCTCTGCAGAGGCTCTAGAGGAGAGGCCATAAGGGTGCATGTCACACATGACACAGCTCAGAAAGGCATGTTATACAGAACTGGAGAGCTGGAGAAACAGCTGATAGTCTCTTAGATTTTCAGGCAATCTGTTCTAAATACAGTTCACAAAATTCTTTAAGCAAGCAATCTGCAGAGGGACACAACACCAAACAAAATTTTCAGAAATGTGAACAGTAAAATATGCACTAGCAAGCAGCAGAATGACTCTGGCTTGGATGCCAAGGAGCTCCAGCAGCTGGCATGCGTTGGTTCCTCTTGCACACCATTCCATCACCGCAAATCTCAAGCTCCAGAGGTAAATTAAATCTTTTCTTACTAGAGATTATCTGATCCAAATATATATAAGCGGCACTGTGCCTCTGGGGACTGCAAAACAGTTTATTTAACTCAGTAGTAAGGTGAGAACTCCCAGAGAGATCTTGTTAAGCCTCCCTAAGTCTCTGTCTTTATGGAAAACTGTGTATCAATTTCTAAAAATAAAAGGTAGCTGAATGACTCCCTGTGATTCTCAGATGAGAGACAAGTCAGGGAGAATGAACCAGGCCTGTAAAAAAAACAGTGTAGACAAAATGAAACAGTGGGACAGATGGTTCCCCCATCTTTCATTTACAGATCACGATGTCCTACAGTGGTCAAATAAATTTTTACCATTGAGTAGTTGTGTGTGGGCTGGTCTGCCTCCCAACTGTCATTAAAGAGATGTGGGAGGAACCCTGGTTCCTCATGTAAGTCCTAAACTTGTAGAGAATTTGCAACAGAAAAATTCTGCTAAGTGTTTGCAAGAAAGGCAACTTAATAAAAAAACTAAGCTCAGAAACTTATTCACTGAGTGGAGGTAAAGTTCTGTTTTTTTAAAACAGAGAACGAATTTTCTGTTACTTGTAAAGGCTTTTTGCAGCAAGTGGGCAACTTGAGCCTGTGGGTGAGATAGAAAGATGAAAGTCTTCCAAACCTTCAGGAAGAAAGCAGGGTTTTCTCCTGGGTTGTACTTTCTGAATCAGGTAAAACAGCACAGACTTTTTTTAGAAAGTGGAGGGGAAGGCAGGAACCTGATTGAAAGAGCAGAGGCCCAACAGCAAATTAGGCTGCAGGAGTTAGGTCACTGTTTTATGAAATTCTGCAAGCCAATTCCACTCTCATCTGTATGGGTTAATGGACTGCAGCAGGCACATGATAGTGCAGGGGCACAAAGTATCACAGTGGATCTGAGAGCACGTGATACCTAAGGTATACCAGGAAAGAAAGAGAATTTTGGCACAAGGAGAATGTTAATGATCTAATACGCTGTCCTGGTAGAAATGAATGCCTGTACAGAAAATCAAGTAAATCTGGTATGACACAGTTTGGGATACAGAATTCTAATTCAGTGCTTGTTAAATAGCCTTATGTCCTAAAACAGTACCAGATGGGTAAAGGGCACAAGTATGTCAATGTACACACAATCTTACTAAAGGCTGGTTAGATACCGGCAGTTTTCTCTAAAAGAGGGACCCAGCTTTTAGGAGTCATTCAGGGTTTACCTAATCTCAGGTGTGTCTTTTGGCCTATCTGGACTGTAATCCCAGAGCCAGCAATTAAATGCAATTCAGATTGCTTTTTATATACAGTAAAAAACTAGCTGAAAGTGAAACTTAGAGATTTAATATATGTACACTGGAGGGAAGAATGTGCATTAGGGCTGTCCTCTCATGAGAAAGCAGAAACTGGTAATTCAAAGTGTTCAAATATGACGAGGAAAGTAAAGCAGTTTAATAGTTCTCCAAACTAATCTGAAGCTTCTGCACAGAGAGCGAGTTGATAAAAGTCAATGGTTAGGTATGGCTAGCTGTAAGCAGATTCATAAGACACTCCTTGCACAGGAAAGGCAAAGAAAATAGTAATTCGAACAACATCCAAACTCCTGGTCTTGAAATTAATATCTTAGTCCAGCAATTCTAGCCATGGAAAGGTTCCCTGAAATTAAACTAGGTTAATAAGATTCCTTGCTAGGCACTCAAGTTTCACTTGTGATAATGGTCCTGAAGAATTCTGAAGTAGAAATTTGGTGCTGCTATCAGATTTTGAAAAAAGGGACTGAGAGAGAAGTTTTTTAAAAATAAGGAATATTTAACTGAAATATGGATGATCTAAAGGCCCAAGACAATCCTTTAACGAGATGAAATTTTATCTCCACCCATCATTAGTGCACATATACCACAGTAAACATATAAAGTTATATGCAATATTTGTTTTCAGGGAAATGTCTTTGAACCTAGCCATCATGGCTGAGCTGGAAATCGGATCATATGGGAGACATGGTGAAGAAGCCAATAGCAACATCAGAGACTGAAAGCAATGGACACAGGAAATCACTACTTAAAAAAATGGGCAAACTCACACTGAAATACATGACAAAATTTCACTCCAGGTCTCTGCGAGTCCCCAAGCAAATCTGAAGCTATCCAGACTGTTCAATTCTTAACACAGAACAGAAAGTGGAGAAAAGATTATGCTAAGCCAAAATTTTCTCTCTGGCTTCCTCCAGACCTATTTGTTAACAGTTTGAATGGAAAGTCAGAGGCATATGTGTTTCATAACAAGTTCCCTGCACAGGAGTGTACATGTTCAACATCATGTTCCACCTCCACAGCTATGGAAGACTCAGTATATACATAGCTGTGGAAGATTTATCCTCTGGTTCTCCCTTGTACAAATAATGCTGTTTCCCAGACATACAATGATAAACAGCACTCTCTGAGAAATACTCAGGTTACACGTGCTAGCTGAGACACTGGGATTTGACCCTAATTATTTTGTGATTTTGAACATACAAGCAGTATATTCATTTGTTCAAATAAAGTCATTGGCAGAGGTGATCTGACCCTGAAAATTGTCCCAGAAGAGTTTGCAAAGATGCCTGGCATTGGGAGCCAGCTGGGACATACCTAAATTTAACAAAAAGAAGAAAGAGAAAAAAAAAAGAAAAAAAGAAGAAAAAAAACCCACTTGCTTCCTGAAACCATTTTAAAACCATCTTCATGAGTAAGAAATTATTCCTCAACACAGGGGTGAATTTCCAGAAAGCAAACAGAAATCAAACTGGCACCCAGACAGAACACATAAAAGAACAGAAGAGAGGAGATTATCTGTTCAGGAGAAACCAAATGATGCTAGCTCATCACACAGCGTGAGCTCTGGAAAGATGTCATATTTGTCATAGCTGGGAAATGCTAAAAATACAGGTCCAGATCACTCTCTGCTAGCAAAACACTGAGAGGTGTCTCTGGATGAGGCTTGTCAGGTTCCCTGCTAGAAGCAAAAAACAGTTCTTCATGGATACAGGGATACATGGATAAAGGGGCAGGACTGCAGAGAGTCAGATCAGGCCTCACATGCCTCCACAGCAGTTCTCTGCTTCAACTGTGCTCATATCAACTGAGCACATATGTGCTCATAACTGAGCACATATGTTCACCCATGCAGAAGGCTTCTGTACAAACATACTTGAGTGAAGAGATAACCTGTTACAGCTGAAGAAGCACATACCTGCACTTGTGGATCCAATTCCTGCTGTTAGCACAGAGCGTGGCATAATCTTTACTGCATACTTGAGGAACTGAGATTTCCCTGTACCTGGGTCTCCAACCAACAGAAGATGTGATTCACCTTGGGGGAAAACAGTGATGTAGTAGTAAACAATTCATATACTGACAAACAGGGACACAAAATGCTCAGATTAAAAAAATACATGTTACATTCACCTAAAATTTAGCACTATATATACATTAAAATATGTAATTCTGCACTATTTATTTGGTGTGATAAATACATTGTTTAGTAAAGTAATCTAGACACAAAATTTACAATGAAGTATTTGTGAAGTATTAGCAGGTATTTGACACACTTCCTGTAGTATGAGTTCTTACATTTTAGAATGCTCATTTCTCAGACTCAGCTCATTCTTGAATATGAAACAGAAGGATACCAGGTTTTAGTTACCATTCCACTATTCAGTTATTTAAATTATTGCAAAATGGACTAATAAAATCAGCAGGTTGTTTTGCTTAGTGAATTCTTTGCCAACAGTTACACAACTTTGTATTTTCATAACAATGAAATTACAGAAGTAAATAATTTGGCTGCTGCAATCTCAGTAAAGTGCTCTAAATTTTTTTCACTGTTTTCTACAAAATCCAACTTCTATTCAAATAGAAAGTCTCTAATTTTATTTAGCTGTTGGAGCATTAAGAAAATCCTGTATTTGTATACAGACACATACTTTTTAAAATTATTATGACCTACATAGATTATGACCTGTGTACCACCTGGCACATGGCATATTTGCCATATAATAACAACAGAAGGAGAATCAGCAGGCAGGTAACTTGGAGTTGCAAGACTAAGTGAGATGTGGTGACAATCACAGATGGAAAAGTCTGGCATTAGGAAGTAAAATTAATCCTTTAATTTTTCCTTTTAATGTACTATAGTGATCCGCATTAAGGAGACATTAAGATTCCATCCTTTGATGCCAAATACTGCTGGGAATATTCTACTAGAAATAAATTCAAAATGTCACTTATACAATAAAAAGTGAAATGTTTCAGATAAAACAGCTGCCTTTAATATTCTACCTAATGGAAACCTGAAAGTCTGCTTCTACTGGGTTTTATTTGGGAAAAATTAAAATAAAAAGAGGAAGTCTAGACACCCACTTTAACTTGTCTGCGATTTTGGAAGAATAGTCAAAATTGACTAAAACTTGTTCTTACTCAAGAAAATGGGATGATTATGCTTCCAAGTTCTTACTGGCTTGATTTTGGAAGGGTGGGGAAGGGATGTGGGTGAGGACAGGAATGGGAATGACTGTTACAAAGGATGTGATGCTTTTAGAAACAATACAAACCTCTGGTTCGAGTTCCAGCAGCATCAGTCCTCTGCACACCACCAGCAAGCACCATGGCTACAGCCAGCTTCACCAGGTACAATCCAAAAACTTGAGGACATAAGCTAGCCAAAATTTCATTCCTCCCTGAAACAGGAGCAAAAATGGCACTCAGCAGAGTTAAAACTTGGTTTCCCATGGACTCCCATGTACACTGAAAAATAATTTGGGCAAGAAGAGTAGGGTAGGAAGGAGATTTAATTTTTTTTTCTTTAAATGGCACCTACAGCGGTTGTTTGATCCAAACTTCCTTCATTATAGAGAAGTTAAGTGAGTCACAATCATAAGCAGCAAAGCCAATCCTATTGCAATTTAAGGAATGAAATGCCATCATGCAAATTCTTTTGTTCCACATTTACAAGTGTAGAAGCTATGAAACCTAGAAGTTTACAGATTTCAAAATGTCCCCTTGAAAACTGGTGTGTTGTACATTTAAGAAAACTAAGAAAACTTCTAACACTTATTTTGCCTTAAACCTGTGCACACATAGTGTGCTCATTTTCTCATTGTTACCTTCCTTCTGCTTTGATCCCTCTGTGTCACAGGTCCCTCTCCTCCTTCCTACTATAGTCTCTTTCCAGCAGCAGAATATTTCAATCTGCTCTGAAAATGCTGATGGTGTGGAAGATATGTAACAGGATTAATTCTGTTCTTTGAGATTCTGACACTACCAGCACATAAGGGGTCTCAGGTTATATGCCACGTGTTACTTCCATTGCTAGGGAATAAAAGAGAGTGACCCATTTTGAGAGCTTAACTTCATGTTTTAAATTTAGATGCAAGTACATGGTACTGGCAAAATATAGGGACCTAATGGATGACTTAAGGTATATGTGTTTCAGTTGGAGGTCATCTGAAGGAATTGACACATCTTTGTCCATCCAAAAGTGAAATTTTAAGAACATTGTTCAGCCACGCACCACTCAAGATTTAACTCCACAATTAGGAGTTAGCATCATTAAGCAACTGACATAAAATGCAGTAGTAGCTATCATTACCTCTTGAAAAAAGTACAGGTAAACACACATTCTGTGGCCTCAGACTCCTTAGTCAGATTTTATCTCTGCCCTCAATTTCAACTCAAATTCAGACAAACAGGCTGAAACAGACACCTTGGGCAGTCAGAGTCCTTCTAACTTCCACCTCAACTTTCTTGTAGCCACTTCAAATTTATTTACTCAGAATGGGTAATATTAGATAAAATCACATTGCTCCCTGCAGGCTTCCAAAAATTGTCCTGAGAATGAAAGATTAAAAGGGACCTTCAAAGAAGATCCTGAGTTACTTTCTGAACAGTTCTAACGAGAGTGATAAGAAATATTCTCGTTACAAATAGCATAAGGAAGAAATGTTATCATTCCAAACAGCAGGAGGCTAGCAATTAAATTGCTTGACAGGAAATGCAGTTCTGCAGAATTTTTAACATTGACAGGATCTACACTTTCTTATTGTGAGCAGGCTCATTTGAGGGAGGTTCCCACCGGCTCTTCCTCCTGTTTGTCTTTAAAGGAGAAAGACTAAACCTTTTCCAGGGTTTTACAAAACAGACTGTCAGCCTAATAAAGTTCAGTGATGGAGACCCTAAAGAGTCCATTGAGCTTCTGCAGAGTTGAGGAGAAGGCACTCAGGTTAAGGAGAGGGACAGAGTTCCAGACAGAACTAGTGGTAATTCCAAGTTGGTTGACTGTGGACCATGTTAAGTTTAGGACCCAGCACACTGAGAGTGTTCACTGTTCTGGAAGCCATCGTGAATTGGAAGGCTCCCCTGCAACTAACTCAAGGACCTAAGCATCCAAGAGTTATGCTAAAGATGGGATGTGCTAATCCCTGTGGAAAAGATCAGAGCTTAATTTGGGATGCAGAGACTGTGTCAGCTCTCTCACCTCAGAGGCAACAGCTGTACTGACTAAAGGCAGATCTGGTCCACGCTATTTCTTCTGAAAAGTATGCTTCTTCTTTCTTGATTATAAAACATATTTCTTTTTTTTCTTGCCTCTTATACTTTCATTCCTGTTCATTTCTTGTTAATAAATGTTCCAAAAAAGACTTGAATAGAAAGCTCAGAGAATGAAGATCAGTGCAGCCGTTTTGGTACTTCCTTCTGCCCCCACCCCAGTAATATTAAAGTAAGAATTTTGTATTCTTGTAGTGAAAAAAATATATTCTTGATGAATGGGTGATGAGATAGGATAATGAGGGGAGAATGTGTTCAGTCACTGTATTTTCACTCCTGATTTCATCTCTATCCAATCAAGTGCCCTACTTAAAAGCTTTCAACTACTAACCTGCTAAGGGATCATTCCTATGCCTTTCCCAGAAGTCTTCAAATTCCTTGCGAACTTCTTCATCAATTACAACCCCTGCTAGCTGCTCATTGTTCACTTTAACATAGTTGGCCTTTAAAACAAGCTCCAAGTCACAGCGTGCACCCTCGTGGAAAGGTTTCCACCTCTGCATTACCACTCCATACACTGTGATGTCATCTCCTAGAGGTAACAACAAAAATTAGTAAAATAACATCTGACTTGAGACATGCAGACACTTCAGCTAGCTGTAATGCACAATAACATGATCTACATCCTGTGTTACAGTTAACAAGGTTAAAAAAATCTAACAACAGAAAGCAAAATCTCCTGTAGCTACTGGAAGTCTAAAACAAAGATAAGGTAGATTGCTTAAGTCTGTGGTAGGAAGTTGTTATGTCTTTCCACTTCTGTTTAAGGGAGGTGAATTCTTAAAGATAAACCTCTGCTTGTTTCCTCTTTTAGAACAGAAGAATTCCTGGTAAACTGTAGAAGCTTTTTCAATTAGATTGATTATAAAAAAAAAATAGTCAAAACTTATTTGGTTTCCAGTAACTTTTGTGATGAACCCCAGAATCACTTGTTAACATTCTGAGTAGAGAGTTCTTCTGAGAATGTACAACCACAAATTAATTTCTTGTGGAAATGTGCCTATCTGAGAATTTTTAGTCCACTCTCCATTCATCCTACTGCCAATAAGCTTCTTCTTTGAATGCCAGGTAGCTTTTTCTACCTGCAGTACTCCTTAAAAAGGAGGTCAGGTTTCCTGGCTCTCCGAACCTGTGGAGGGGCACCTCACGCTGTGTGACCCAGTCTCCTGGGGTGGTCGGTGCTCTACACTAACAAGGTTTAATGGATTTTCTGTGTGTCACAACACATTACTTATTGAAATTGATCTGTCAAACAGTCAAGATGTAACCTGACATGGGGTGCATGACATTTTCTAGAATGGTCATCAGTTCCCACACTAACATTCAGCCTGAAACAGCAACCTGACAGATGAACACACCTCACTTGAGGAGCCCCCAGCACTGACAGCCACTTGACAGAGCTTCTTCTCAAATGGAAAATTAAAAATGCTTGTAGGTACCAACATAGGTAATTTATGCTATATCCTCACCAGACTTGCAACTGTCCACCAAGTCATCTTCCAGAGCAACTACCATGCAACGAGGGATGCTTCCAACAGACAGCCTCTGAACCTAGGTGATGGGAAGGAAAAGCACTTCTTATGAACTGCACCTTTAAAAACCTTTAATTTACAGCTGCTCTGGCCTGTGGTCCTTTCCTGGAACTGAGGTCAGTTCTTATCACAAAACTTACAGCAAGGATGCCAATGCTGCCCTGAACTTAACAATGAAAGTTTAATGCTGATATGAATGGAAATGGGATTGGGTATTAAATTAGCAGAAGGTGCTCGGTGCTGGGAGATCTTGTGTGATTTCAACATCTTGCTGAAGAAAGCTCACTAAAAGAGATAATTTGAAAGACCTGATTTTTTTCTTTTATTATAATTTGAGTTATTACTAGATACTTCTTCAATATGTAAAGTTGACTTTGGGTACTGAAGGATGTGCATGGGTTAGATAACACTTTGCTGAAGTAGTTACTGTGTGAATATTCTCTGTATTTTTCTTGAATTTAACCATGACTTGACAGTTTGAGATTAAGTTTATACCTAGGTGTCAAAGGATTAAACCCAAAATATATATTGACAAATGTGCCAGTAACTCCTGTAATTCTTTTTCTTTTCTCCAGGGAAAAGTCTCTGCAATCTTGTCACAGTCCATTTCCAACCAGCAATCTTTCCATTTACACTTAGAGCTTGCAACAGTTTTGAGAGTATCCACTGCACAAGAACAACATCTTTTCATTCTGCAGCCCAGGTCATACATGCTAGATTTCTAAATGTATTCACTCTCTGGTGCCTAGGAAAGTTAATTCACCCTTGTGTATTGTCTAAATGGCCACAGGCAGTTCACATCACTGTCAGTACTCATGGCACATGCACAGTTATTTGCAGAGCTCAGTAGGAAACACAAGGGAAATTCACTTCCAGTTTAACTTTACTGTTTAACAAGCCCGTGTTGCCGAAAATCCTTCCTACCAGCGAGATCTGTGTGTCACACAGTATAACACCATATAAGTTGCAGAGATTTTTCATATTTCAGAAACAATCATCATATGTTCATGCAATACAGGGCTTATTTCCTAGAAAGCTTATTCCCTCACTTTTTTTGTTATTCTGAACTTTTAAGACCTTAATTTCTAACTTCACACATTTTTCCTCCACCTTGTGTGTACTTCCACCTAGGGCTACCATCAGAAAACAAACACAAATTCTGAATGCAGGTTCTGTAAGGATCACGTATGCAATAATTGCTGAGTTCAATACTGGCTGAAGGGAAGACCATTTGCAGACACCACATATTGACCACACAGCACAGCTACAGCTGGTCCTGGCCAACACTTTGCTAGCTTTAGTCCTCAGAACCAGTGTGGAACACCAGCATCATGCACAGGAAGTGCTTAGAGAAACAATGCAGACTTGGTGTTACAGGGATTCAACATGGAATTTCATCCATGGAAATCTCATCTATTCACTGACTGCTGGTGTTTTGTACAATATTGAATGGAATTACCCAGTAACAGAAGTATGGTCTACATGTTGGCTTAATTTTTAACTCTTTGACAGGAAATCTCTGACCGGTGGGTTACCTGGCTTCTTTCAGTCATCTCAGACATTTGTTTTAAACAACAGCAGACATCTATACTTTAATACCTTCCCCTTTTGTCTACGCTTTTTTTTTTTCTTACCTGTTCCTGAATTTTGATTTCTTGATAGTCCCTGCAACAGGTAGGAGAAGAGGCTGTTCCAGAGAGACACGTGAACTTGGTTGAGTTGCAGCCTTCTTCATTGAGACAGGCTGCTGGACGGCAGAACGCATAGTACTGCTCAAAGTCAGCCTTGACAGCAAACACGTGCTTGCACTTGTTGCAGATGTAACTCCGCTCAAACTCCAAAACCTTCACCGAACTGGTACGTATGACAGTCCCAGTAACAGACAAAAAGTGTCCCACATCCTTGGATTTAGGAATGTGCTCTCGAGTCAGCTCTGGGCAAACAGGCAAACCTGTTAGACAGAAATATGTGCGACATAAGGCTATGCTTATCAAACAAGGACTTAAAACGCAGTTAAACAGAAATACTAGAAAACATGCCAGACATAAGAACAGTAGCCATTGTTATTAGTGTTTCATAAACATGATTCAACTATTCATCTGTTGTACCATAAATCTGATTCACTGTCCTCAGATGGTGAAAATCATCAGACACTGAGCACTAGCTGAAAATGTTGCCAGCTTACTCTCCCACTCTTGCCAAGGGGTGAATAGTCATGAACAGTTTCCATTCATGGAAACAGATCCTGATGTTCTCATATCTTTATTAATTCAGATGTTCTTTTTGCAGATGCAATTAATTCAACAACTGGTTTATCTGAATGACAAATTTTTAGTTACTTAATTGTGCTTCAATGTTATTCCTGCTGTTAAACAGGTGTAGCTCCTAACCTTGTGTGAATTCTCAAGTCTAGGCAAACCCATAGTCGGAGAGCATTTGACCTTAAATCCACATTGGATACCAGTAAACCTCGAGCACAAGGAAGATAGCATAAAAAGAATGTAAAGGGGTTATGAACACAGCCAAAGCAAAATCACTTGTACATTCAAATGCATAGTGACAGGACACTTTCCACTTGCTCTCCTTTAATTCTACCCCAGCAGCCAGTTCAGTCGTGTGCTGATCAGGCTCCAGAGTTCACCCATCACTTGTCACCAGAGTGGCTGAAATCTTCAGGAAGATTAATCTCAACAACCTAAAAAGTCCTCATAAAAGTAAATGGTCTTGAAATGCTCACCTGTGCAAAATATTGCTTATTCAGAAATTAGTAATGAACTACAAGATACAAATAATTATAAACTTAAATTAATTTCTTAGCTTTATTCGCAAAATATCTGGAATATTTTCTGCAGAGAGTAAAACTACAAATCTGCTAGGAAATAATGTTTCTAAGGAGACTGAAACTATTTCTATGTTTAGGTCAAATCTTCTCAGTGACTTTGGCTGGAGAAAAAAAATTATTTCAGTGTTTTCAACACCAAATTCCTTATTTCAGACATGCAGAAACATTCTGATTTGATGCTTTTAAGCAACACTTGACCTTCTGCTTTTGTTCAAAGAAAATATTCTAAACTATTGAACTAATTTTAAAAAGTAAGAGAATAAAGTAGAAAAAGTGGAATTAAAAAATCAATTAGGAAGAAGTATTTTGTAAAACTGCAAACAATTTTTTCTGTTTGACTCTAATAAAGCTATTTAAATGTTCTACCAAGCCTGCTGAAATTTTCATTCTACCACAGATTTGCATCTCTAGTCAGTTCAGGAGAAAAGAAAAATCTGTTATTTCTCCACCTGTTTTGGCTTTTTTTTTTCTTAGCTCAGTATTGCTGGCCCTGAAAAAGATTTGCAAAATGCATCACATCTTACACTAGAGAGAGCTGCAGCACTGTGTCAGGATATATGATGATCATCTCTGTGAATTTTGAAGAGACAAGAGTCTAAATGTGACAAAAAGCGCCTTCATTCTGATCATACTAGACTGCTTGACAAATTCTTTGAGTATGTGCCTCTTTGAATCAACTTTAGTGTATTAGTCACAAAAAAGCTATTAAAATATCAGAAGCAGCTTGGCCTTCAGTAACAAACGCAGTGGAGCTCAGGCTAATGATAAATAAAGAAAAATAATTTCACGCTTTTGTAGCAAAAAGTAGAAGCTATGCAATCAAATTCCTACAATGCTGAAATTCAGATGAAGAACTTTTACTTTCTTCACTGAACTCAGGGTAATCACCCATTATTAATTACTACATATCCACACTCCTTCCATCCTTTTTCAAACCCCTAGATGCCCTTTCCATATTGGTAGAAGGTATTGAGATTGTTTCTTACATCTGGTGTATGCAAGATCACTTCTCCTCACTTAATTCCAAGCCTGACACACAGATACCATCACCCACACTCGTGGTAGTTGCCTGCTGCTCCCACCAAGAATAGTGCACCACTTTCTCATTCCCTCCTTATCTGACATGGGAATGGGAAGTGGCACTCCAAGATGAGAATCCTGAAGGTAATCAGAACTCAGCACCCACTTAAAAGATAACAGTATCATGGGAAAATTTAGGTGGGAAAAAGGGCTGTAGAAAATTTAGTTTATTTCTTTTGTTTCTTCTGCAGTGAGCCTTTTGGTGGTACAGAACATTAACCAAATTCTGTGACAGATGTTATTCTGATCCAGCTGGACCTCTCAAGGATAACTCCCCCTGTTCTTCACCAACTTCTCTCCAGCTTACGGATGGAATTATTTGTGAGTCTGCTGACTGAATTCTTCCACCAGTGATCAGCCAGGCTTGCTTTTATCAGTTATTAAAACTACTTGATCAAGGGGGCTAATTTTGCCAGAGATTGATAAGGGAATATTTAGACAAAACATCACTGTGGAAGGAATTATCAGCTCCAGCAAGAGGCTGATAAGAGGAAAAGGAATGTCTTAAAGACACCACTACAGACAACACCATGCAAAGATCATCTCCACTTGCTGTATTCCTTCTAATACTTCCCGGCAGCTTTCAAAATAATCATACTTGGAGTCTTTTTTCATGCTGAAACCCTGAGTGATGTAAATGCATCTCAGAACACGAGGGGGAAAGTTTTACCTCATTCCTGCTTTCATATGTACAGGAAGGTGCCTGAGGTCAAATTTCAGTCCAGCACAAGAGGCCATCCTTTTAACTAAGACACTCAGCAGCTGTGTACAAGCGCCTCAGCACCTGAATACCACAGGCTAAAAATTTATTTCTGAGGTATGCATTGTCATTACAACATTTTTATGGAAACTCACTGGAATGAAACACAGGCCTATTTAACAACTGTGGTTTATCCAAATTCAAGCTGCCAAAAGACTGAATGATCATAAGCCACTCCACAACAGAGCAGGGGAGGGAAACAGGCTGCCAGCTATTGGCTTTGCAGACTATTGCTCCAAATTGTCACGATCAGAAATGACCAGAAGGGATGGTGCCACTGCTGACCCAGTTTCTCACAACAGGCAAAAAAGACATTTCAATCCCAGAACCTGCACTCCACATTTACCAAACCTCAAAGCTACTAAAAATGTCCCGATAATAAAGGAATAATAATATATCATCTAGCAGTGAAAAAATTACTGAATCTTCCATTAATTTTATAACAGTTAAGCATAAAATTCAACACTTTCGGATGAAATTGTTACAAGACAACTCAAAATATAGACTTTGTCTTTTCTGGAAGATGGTTGGAGCTAATAAGGACTGAGAGTCAACTGGCACGGTAAAGAAGTCAACCTACAGTAAAACTTAGGAACTATGTATCTTCCTCTAAAACTTTTTTTCCACGACTTTTTCTTTCTTTCTTTCTTTTTTTTTTTTCTCAACACCTTCTGTCTAAAAGAAATAATGTAAGACCAGCTGTTGCTTTGAGGAGTCTTTGCCCTGGAAAGGCTTCAGTGTAATAAGTCCTGACCCAGCGAGAGACAGCAACCACTGCTGTGGCCAGTGGGGATGGCGACAGCTTTTCTTTTGGGAGTTGGTCTACACACATCCACGTGTTAGCACGCGTCCTTCGCTGCCTAATACACACGAAGGATTCTCTCCGCTTCAAACACTGGAACGGCAAGAATTAAACTTGCTCATTCCATGGCGCCCCAATAGTTTGTTACAGAATAAGGAAATTTTGGCAGTTTGCCTGAAGAGCCAAGAAATGTTGGCAGTCCTGGCTGGGAGGTGCAGCTCGCTGCAGCCCCCGCCCCGGCACTCACCCGAGACCCTGGCGTGGAGGTTCTGCTTGAGGCTGAGCTGTGCCGGCTCCGCGCTGTCCTGCAGCGCTGCCAGCGCAGCCCGCCGCAGCGCGCTGTCGAAAATCGGGAGCACCTCGCTGGGGAAGGCGTTGAAATACTCCCCGATCTCCATGTTGGTCTCAAAGAGCGTCAAGGCGTCGACGACGAGCGGGTAGTGCGCCTGGTCGTCCGCCTCCCTCAGGATGCCCAGGATTTCGTCTCTGTGGTGCTCCAGCACGTAGGACTCGAACACCTGCCCGATGAGGCTCACCTGCTCCGCGCTCAGGACCATGGTGTGTCCTCCCTGCGCGGGGAGGGCAAGGCGCGGACAGGCGGTCACACGGCTGCGCTTCCCTCTACGGCCGCGCGCCGGGCGGGAAACTTTCTCTTTCCCTGGGAAAAGCCCATCAGGGAGCCGGGCGGGGCGGGGCGCGGCACCGCCCACTACCGTTCACAGCGGTCCCCGCAGCCGCGCCCGCTCTGCGCACGCGGGCGTACCGCCCTCTCCTCCGCAGCGCCTGCGCGATTCGCCCCCTGGCCTGTGTGGGGGCCGGGCGAGTGCGGTGGCTGTCGGTGCCAGCGTGGGTCGCGGTGCCTCTTGCACTTCGGCTGTCGGGCGCTCACTTTCTCTCTCTCTGCTCAGCGCCGGCCCCTTCTTCCTTCCGCAGGGCCCTGCAGGCGGTTTGAAATTTACCGCAGTCTCTCACCCGAGTTCTCGATGTGGCTGTAAGCGCTTGGCGCTGAAGGGGAGGAGGCAAGAGTTGCGGGGTGGGGAAGAGGAGGGTGGCCTAGAGCGGAGCGGCTTATCTGCCTGCAGCTCCGGTTCCCCCAACCCCTCACGGGGAACGGGTGGGAGTGGACGGTGGAGAGGGTTAAGTGAGATAGCAGTTCCCTTGTCGCGGCCCGTGGACGGTCCGTGTCTGGCGGGCACTCTGGTTGCTCTGGGACGGCTTTTGCCACTGCTCCCCTATCTCTGGGCGTAGGGAGTGAGGGAAGGAAGGAGCCTGAAGTGATTCCGGAGTCCGCGAGCCCCTCACACCCCTGGAAGCAATAGAGGGAAGAGTGAAACAATTCCCCCTCCCTCCTGAGGCGTCCCGGTTCTGCGGCAGGCTGGCCCACAGGTAAGGCTCCCTGGGGCCCAGGCAGGATAAGGGCGAGGGTCGGGAGGAGGAAGGGTGTCACAGGCACAAAACTCGGGCGACGAGGCGGGGCGGGAGCCCGGTTCTTCAGGTTTGGAGGAGCGGCTCAGCCGGAACTCGTTGGTCAGGTCGGCGAGCAGAATCTTGGGGCGGCGGTGTGCGGCGCCTTCCGTGTGGCCGCGGTCGGCTTGGTGCGGGCGGACCAGGGGAAGCCGAGCCCGGCCTGACCCGAGCCCTTCCGGCGGGCTGCTGCTGCTCGCCGGGCGCGATTCTTCCTCCTAATCCGCGGGAAGGTGCCACGGATGAATAGAAAGGATGAATAGAAAGGGCGGAATATGCGGTAAAAGGAAGATGTGCTGAAATCACAGCTGTGTGTATTTCGGTGCCTTTCTCTCCTACTTCCTCGGAACACGTTACCACGGCTTCGCTGTTCCCGGAACAGTAGGGCGTGCCCCCTTCTGCAGCGAGCTGTGTTGGGAGTCGGTCACTCTAGCTGATGCTTCGTCGTTTGGTTTTTTAAATTTATTTTGGAGCACGCTGTTTTAGTTTTAGTATACCTTATTGCTATAATTGTAAAGACGTTGTTGAGGATGCTAAGAGAGATGAGCACATTCATGAGTTTGGAAGGAGCCCGAAAACAGTTCCGGACTGTGATCTGCTCAATATGTTTTAAGTGATTTTCAGTTTGAATCCTAGCTTGACTCTTTGAAGGGCAGTGTTATGTATTTCACTGATAATAGAAATATTTTGTAGATGACGCAGTACTGTGTTGACTTCATATGATATACTCAGTGATTTTCTCATTTTAGAGAGACCTACAGGCATTTTTTGCTTCAAATGAAGAAGGTCTATGATCAATTTTCTCCCTTCAAAATATTATTAGGGTGAAACATCTTTAGAGATGTGGGGCAGGAGGTTTGCTACAAAGTGTAATATTAAATCAATGTCTGTCTGAGCTCTTTAAACGTTCATTGTGTCTTGATTGTGAAATGATGTAATTAAATGTATTGTGGCCCAGGAACAGTTACCCTCTTAATATATATCTGCTTCCTTGGTTAATGTAATTGCTTAGTGATGATGTAAGAATAGATAAAAGATGCTTTAGCAGTACAAAATAGTTTGACGTACATGACATAATTTTCCTATTGTTTCCTGTTACTTGGGTTTGGAGGTATTTAGCTTACTGTGAAGTCAGTCTTACTTGAACTGAATTTTTGGCTGTAACTGGAAACTTGTGAATAGAAGATGGTTGTGTGAAAAGTGTCAGATGTAGCTTGGTGATCCAAACACCAGTATTTTCTTGTGAATTGACTCCAGAGGAGCTTTTTTTAAAGTCTCATTCTCTCAGAAGATGGCATAGTACTTTAATACATGTAAACTTTCAGAAAGTGCTGTTTAGACTCTGTGTAATGGGTATCTGTAGAGCTTCTTAAGGTCTAGATTTTCACATAGCACCCAAGCTGGCATGTGCATATACCAAAAAAAACCTAGATCAGTATCATAACTGAGTAGCTCTGGTATATAATGTAAGCAGAGAATAAGAAATAACTAATAGATTTGATACTGTGTTGTTGTTTGTAAGATCCTAATGTCAAGATGTGTGGTGATTGTAATGAGTTAGTGCAGTCCAGTAGCATTACAAAAATGCTATACCTACTTTCTGAGAAAATAATTCGATTTTATTATCTTAATATCTGGAAACTAGGTAACGTATAATTGTAGGTAAAGGATAGTTTTTGTTTATGCATTACATGCACTGCAAAATAGTTTATGTAAGTAACACTCTCTGCTTGTGAAGGTGATATTAAAGTTCACATTTCCTAGAGCTAAGCTAGCAGTGTTAGATCTGCTTTAAAGAGGAAGAGGTGAAGGGGAATTTACTAAAGAAAGGTCAGGTGGACGTGTTTCTAAGTCTACTGACTTCGCTACCATAGCAGAGAACTAGTCAGCAGGAATGATGTCAGCTGATAGTTTTCTCAAACTGCTGTTTCTTCTAAGGGGTACCCAGGACAATTTCATTCCCTTGCTGCTGTAGCTTTTCTTTATTGTACTGTAACTGTAGCACGAGTAGGAAAGAGTGTAGGAATGTATTAAATTGGTAGGGGAAAAATATTTTAAATAGTTGCAGCTTGTTACAGAATGTGGGTTGTTACCATGGGGCACTCCATTTCATTAAAAAAAGTGGAGCCTCAATATAGCAGCAGTGTTTGGTTTTTTTATGAGCAATGAATCATTCTTTTGCAGAATGACAGAAAGGATACTCATTTTGAAAAAGTTGACAGTATAAAAACGATGGTTGCTTCATTTTAGAGTAAACACTTCTGGAAGATCCTTGTGGGTTTTTTTTTTTCATTATGCATTTTCATAATTTTTTATAGTGCTCATTTTAGTACTGTCATCCTCTTATGTTTTAAAGTTCCATTTGAATTTTTAGTTTATTCCTGGATCTTCAGCATTTATAGTAGCACTGGTTCTAGAAAAGTCAATCTGTGTTATGCTGCTTTTCTGAAAGTTATATATGCTTCATATTGTGCCGCGAGAGATCCTCTGATGAGTCACCATTATAACAGCTTTCCAGATGCTGCCTATAACTGATGATAGTATCGTGTATATAATGTACTTTGTGCAGTAATGGTATCTCCAGTTGCAGCTGTTGGCAACTGACTGGCAGAGAACTCATACTTCATAAAACAAGTTGCCACCACTTGAAATTGCAAGATGTTATTTTGGAATTTTGGTAATTTGCAAAGACTGGTGAAGGTCAGCAAAGATAGCTTGGTAGGTTTGGAGGTGTCTCGTAGTTCTACAGGGCTGTAGGATGCCCTTAGTATGTTGACTGTCTTGCAATGCTTTACATGTGCCAATGCAAGTCAGGCACTGTTAACACTTCATGGATTCATCAGGCACTTGCAGACTCTTGCAAGTTGCATAATGGCTTTTTGATTGTTTTAACTGGGGACTTTCTGTTGGTCCCTAACTTCATAACACTATCAAACTGAGGGATTTCAACTCCCTCTATGGAATTGTAATTCTATTGCTAAATACCATGAACTCATAAGAAATTGTATTTCTCAGATTTTAAAATGGCAAGTAAACTGCAAATATACTGCATTAAGGGGGTGGATTGTGCAGCTGTCTGAAGAGTTTTTTTCCTGAAAAAGCTGACATAAGCTTGTCCAGTCAGTGAGAAACTTTGTGCCAACAGTTTTTGAAGTGGGCCATGATTAGAGATGAACAGCTTCTTAAAACAGAAACACTATTCATCAACTGGAATAACTTTGCCTCCAGTATAGTGGTAAGCACTGTAATCTTTTGGCAGATTGTAATTATATGCTTTTCTCAGTCTTTGCATTTTCCCTTTAATGTTAGCCTCTTTCACTCATAGTAGCAGCTCTTTTTTGGCAATAGTTCTTGTTTCAGTAAATATTCTGAACAAGGTTATTCTGAATGAAAATTCCAAATGAGTCCTTAAAATTATTGCTTTAAAACTCAGTCTATTTCTTTCTCAGTGCATTAAAACCTAAGGTATTTCTCTCTCTTCCTACATGCCCCTTTGTTGGGTCATGGTCACCCATGCAGCCCTTTTTCTTGCATGGGTGGTTTTGGACCTATGAGCAAACATTAATTGCAAAGAGAGTACCCTTGTATGGGGTCTTTCTTCTGAGGAAGACTCTTGTGTCTGTCTTGCAGAATTTAAAATTTTCCTATGTCTATTTGCTTTGTCTCCTTTGAAGTTTGCTTGGACAAAGACTGAACATCAAGCAAACAAGATTGTGGTTTCCAGTATGATTATACTCCTCAATTATGAATGCAACTGTTGTAGTACTAATACTTATGCATTCAGATTCTGTTTCTAAAAGACATTAGTTCTAGAGCAGTGCCCTTCTTCTCTGTTGTTGAATCAATTATAGAGAGATGGTGTCTACACAGGTGAGTAGTAGTGATCTTGTAGTCTTGCTTGAAAGAGAAAAGGGGAGTTTTGGTCTGCTATTTATAGCCTGTTCACACTAAGGTATCTGGTTCCTATGTATGTAATGCCAAGTATGCTGGCGTACACCCAGGCGTTTAGAACAGGTGGTGCCATTGAAGGTAGTGAGTGATAGGCCCTGAACTTGTAGTGTAGCTTTTTTTTTCTCTAAGATAAATCAGACTTTTTTCTAGGAAGCAAAAAAGAAACAAGGAGAACCTTTAGTCAGATGGTAATATGAAGAAGACTAGACAGCAGAGACTTGTGGAAGAGATAAAATGTATATAGGCCTGAAGTGAAGACAAATGAGAGGGCATTTGAAGGATTTTATCACAGGTCTTCTGTTTTGTTTGGGGACTTCAGACATTGCGGTGTTTTGGAATGAAATGCATCAGGATGTCACTTCATCAGTTGTGTAATACAATGTGTTACCATGCCTGTGGAATTAGGCATGTAATAGACGTGCCTCAGGAATTTTTAACTGTAAATGCAGCAGATATTATAGTGTTCTTTCCTTTTGTATCTATCTTTCTAAACTATAAAAGACAATAGCAAACTGTTCTTTGTCTGGTTTTGTTTTGGTGTTCTCTTTAGTTATTTTTAATGAAAATTCTAATGTGAGAGCATGTTTTAAATTTTATCCCATGCTGCAGCAAAATTCTTTATCCCATGCAGGAAAATAACTTCTTGTGTAATCAGAAAGTTATTGAAGTGAAACATCTCAAAAGTATTTCTGCATGTATGTGAAGTACTGATATGTTATATTTTCCTGAGAAGTATCATAATGATATTTATAGTATTAGACTAATTAGCATATTAACAATATGTCTAGGTTTCTGTAGTACTGAACTTGATAACAAGAAATTAAATACTCTGACATACCTCAGCTTAATTTAAGGTTAAATGGAATGGAAGAAATTGTGACAAGACTCTTGAAGAAATATTAAAACATCTAATTAACGAAAGCTTATATTGAGGTTTAGTTTCAAAATTGAGAACAAGAATAAGTGTAGAACTGTATATTTTATTTTAGGAAGATTCTTTGGAGGTCACCCTTTGCCCAAAATATTGTCAATTAGAAAAGGTTTTTCAGAGCCTTTTCTAGTTTTTACCATCTTCAGGGATGGACATTTCACAGCCTCTCTAGGCTGGTGTTTAACTGTGCTTCAACTCCAGCATCCCCTATTTGCGCGTGATTTCTGCTGACCACCTGCTAGCTGGAGTGCAGGATCTTGCATCCACTAGGAGGGATGCTGTATTGGTTTAGCCTGGACAGATATAATGCAGTCAGTGAGATGACTTCTGACAGCATCAAACTGGGGTTTGACTGATGATTGTTATCCCTCCAAAGTTACTGCCACTGTCACTCTTGATTTTGGTTTTGTTTTCAAGAGGACTCCTTTACTTCAAACAAGTGCTTCTGTCTTAATTTCCTAGTTCCTGTTTAATGTAACTGACAAGCCTCTTGCGCTGTAACATGACCAGGTTTGGGCTTGTACCCTGTCAGACAATTTTACTTATTTGATTCATGCACACAGATTCCCATCTTCACATTTGTTATTATCGAGACCGTTCTGCCAAGAGTGGGACTTGGCAAGCACCCACCACTCTCACCTGTGTTACTAAACAGTGGTCCTAAAGTTTTCTTAGTCTTTCTTGTGTTACCCATGTCCTTAGAATAGCCTTTCTTCTTTGCCCTTATCAGCCTTTGCTAGTTTTGGCTTCAGCTGAGCTTTGATTTTCTTAATTCTTCCTTGTAGGCAAAGGCAACATCTCTGTATACCTTCTGGGTAATCTGTCCTGTTCCCTCTTGTGTTTGGGCTCAGTCAGGAGTTCTGTGCTCATTCTAGGTGAGAAGCGTGGTAGGTCGCTGGCAGGGATGCCACACTTGCCTTCCTCCACAGTGACTGATATGAAGTGTGTTTTCTTCATTTAAAGCATCAGCATCTAATTTTTATGAAATTACTACTCTGTAAATTAGTATTTCCTGTAAACTGAACATAACTATACTAAAATTAGCTATATTTTATCTATAAACCATTACATTCTCCAAATCAGTGCACCAGCTAAGAGCATTTCACTGAGTTAACAAACCAAAGTTTATTGTCTGTTAGAAATGGTACGTTAAAGGATGTTTAAAGGATGGCAACAAATGCAGTTCAAGTCTATGGTATGTGCAGTTATTCTGCAGTTTTTACTTATGTGGTAAATACTTTTTAAATATGGCCTTTAATGTGTCAATTAAAATAATTTCATGCTTAGTGACTTTTAGTAGATAGATTGGATTTCTGTTCTTATATGAACCTATTTATTGTAATAAACATTTCATGATTTTTCTTGTGGCTAGTGTATAATGTTGTTAAAGCTTTCTGTAGTAGGTGTAATATTATTTTGTGTTCATGTAACTTCTAGTTTGGGCCCTGTCTGCTTTTAATATTTGAAGTCAGGCAATAACAATTACTGAAAAAATATGCAGATTTTTTGAGACATTCAGAATGTGAACAGCAACTTGTAGTTCTGAGCTTAAACCTTTGCCACAGAGATCTCCAAACTGTGCATATTTGTCTAAATTTACTTGAGTACAAGACGTAAGTTTGCTTGCTTTTTTTTAAGGCTAAAAATACAGACTCTCACCAAATGGATTTGCAGTGACAATATTGAGCAGATGAAGAATAGTAAAATACCTGTAAAACTTAAAGCAGAGTAAAAAATCTTCTTGCTTGCAAGGAAAATAAAGGAGTAATAGTATAAAGTTATTAAAGGAACGGTGTTGAAAAGGTGTAGAAGCTAAAATATAAGGGAAAAGAAAAAGTCCTGTGAGGCTACTTGGTGTGTTTCAGTGCCAGAAAATACTCCAATATATTTTGGCTTTGTGATTGCTGTGTAAAAGTAATAAAGTAAAAACTCTGCTTCTACAAAAATAGCCATCACTTTGGGGTTTCTTCTGCCTTCCCTTTTGACTAAACTATAATCAATTACTGAGTCTTTGTTAGTTAGATCCAGTAAGAAAGGTAGTTCTTGTACCAGTTCAGTTTCAAAAGGATAGCCAGTACTAGTTACCTTTTAGATCTCTTCTTCCTGCAAATAGAAATTTTTGTTATAGCTAAGGTGTTTTCTCAAACCCTGTGTAGAATACTTATCTTGTCAAATAACTGGACTACCACTAAATTTTAGTCTGACATTTGAGGGGACCTGGATGTCTGGAAGTAGGATTTCTTCAGGATATTTGAAAAAAACTTATATAGTTGTGTTTTTTGAGTTGGTGGGTTGTGTTGGTTTTTTTTTCTTTCTTTTTTTTTTTTTTTGGTTTTTTTTTGGTTTTTTTTTTTTTGTTGTTGTTTTTTGGTGTAACATTTTTTTGATTGTGTCTACATGGGCTGTGTTTTGTTGGTAATTTTTATATGCTTGCAATTCATAAGAGATTTCTGGAGGAGAAGAAAGAGTATCTTATGTATTCTGGGTATATAATGGTAGTATGTTTCTCTCTTCATTTCCCAATTTGAGAATCTTGTTAGGCAAAAGAGTGGGGTTTTTAGCATAAAGGTGTCTATTTCTGCTATAGTAAAACTTCTGCTTTAGAAGACAGCAGTTCAGTTGCATGAGAACAGCTGTGTTAAAATGCAAATAGGTCACGACTAACTACTTGGATGCTTAGTAAAGTTTGTCTGCTGAGTCTTTTCTGAGTTGAGGAGAACTCTAATGATCATGTAAATTTAATTCTTGAACACTTTGTTCTCTATAGGTTTTCATTTCACATCTGTAACTTAAATGGATATATCTTTTTAGGAGTTATATAAATTGACAGAGAACAGAGGTATCCTTTTTGAGGCAGGAGCAGTTTACAGTTGTGCCTGACTTTGAAGCTATAGGTAAACTGATGGGTTCTGTTCAGTAGAAAAATGCTATATGTGCACCTTGAAGGATGCAGTGGTGTTCTGTAATGGTGCCACAAGCTTTTGTGATAAAGTTTTACCATTACATGCCAATTGCGTGTAGGTGCCTTGAGTATTATGTAGCTAAAAATTGCAAAATTTAGGATATTTTGGTGTGTAGGTTGGTTGATTGTTTTTCATTCGAGACCTTAATTAAAACTGAGCTTTGTCCTGTCTGTGTTTTCAAATACAGATTCAGAGAATAAAAATGGGAACTCCTGGATCAGGACGGAAGAGAACTCCAGTGAAAGACAGATTTTCTGCAGAAGATGAAGCTCTAAGTAACATTGCCAGAGAGGTTTGCTAATTTTAAAGTGTCTTGAATTCAGAAATAGGGATGAAAGTAATCTCATTATCCAGGAAAAGTTAATTTTTATAGATGTGCATATAAAAGTGTAATTAGCCAAAAATATGATAATTAATATAAGCTAAGATCAAAAAATCACATTAACTGCAATGTCAGCATAGTGAGATATTAACTGTATGACTAGTGTTACCTCACAGATTTACATTTAAGCCTAGAAGCTATTTTTACAGATACTTACATGCTTAAAGATAAATGAAAAATCCAGGTGCTATCTCAACTGTAAAACTAAAAAACTTACACATTTATCCTATTACAGTGTGTAATATTCTTAAGATGGTAAGTATAGTGTATAAGTATTGAATGGGTAGTAGTTGCTATTAAAATGTATTTTTAATAGAATCTATTTCAAATGTGAGAAATCACATTTCTTTCCAGATAAGCCTGATATGTACACTGTATCAGGAATTCCACCACCTAAAAAAAAGAGGCCTGGACATAACCAGCGAAGAGTACAATTAACAAGAAGTTGATACAAAGGGGAATTTTGTCCCATGGGATTTAGGCAGTTGGAATTTAAAGTCTTAGAGATGTCTATTTGGACCAGAGTTTTTCTAGGGGGAAATGCTGTGACTAGGGAACAAAAGCCTTAACACTGTTTGTATGCAAGTTAATCCAGGTTCTTTGGGGCTACATTATCTACAAAGCTGCTTGCCCTAGTAAACATAAATGAGTGCAAAATGCAGATTCTAATTGGCTTTGTAATGTAAATAGTTGTCTGTATGTATGTAAGATGAAGTGGGTAAATGATAGATCTCTGAAGTGAAAGCTTATTTAGGCATTTTCAAGTGTATCTGTCATAGAGAGTAGGCAAAAGATATGCCTTGTCAGTTAAAAAAAAATCAAAAGTTAGTTGGTAACTTTTCAGAAAGTCATGTTCTAGTTCTAATGGAAGATCTCACTCTATCAGCCAAGTCCTGTGTGTTACTCTGGATCACGTATGATATCACTCATCAATTCCATCTCTCATTTTTTGGTGAAAACAGTGAGTTAAAAAGAATGAATATGGTCTTAAATTTCTCTGAGTATATGCATGCTTCCATAACATCAAGTTGTTGTTTAACCTAGAAAAGGATCTCAATAGTAACATGTAACACATGTTATCTTACTTAAAATTACTGTTGGGCTTAGTTCTCTTACATCCCATCTTTTTAGAAGACATTACTTACTAGAATTGAATTGAATCCTGTAATCCATGTGTCTTCTGTGGGAAATTTTTCTAAAGGTGTCCTAGGTGTTAAGAGATGGTAAACAGAATATGCAGAAACAGAAGGCTGCACTCAGGATTATCTGTGTGGTAAAACTGCATAAAAATGCTCTGGGATTGAGAGCAGTCACAAAATGGCACTAGGAAATATTGGAATTTGTAATACAAAGAGCAGTGTACAGTAAAGTGACTCTAATGTCGTGCATGACATTTCAAGGTGGTTTTTCTCTAAAAGTTCAGATTTCAAAAAGCACTATTCTTAGTCTTTGTTACCACTTTTAATTTGACAAAATTGTGATTTCCTTGTTCTATGGCATGTGTCAAAAAAAAAAAGGTATCTTCCTTTTAGTACCAGTAAACATTACGTTCTAGGAAATTTAGTTTAAAGAATTCTTTGGCACTGATCCACTAAGTTCATTTCCATGTAGTCATTTTTCTGCACTGGTTGAATCTGATGTCATTTTATATGAAAATATTTAATAGAAGATAAGGGTACTATTGTAAGCACCTGCGTTGCCTGGTCAGACTGCTTCCTCTTTGATATTTCTTTGATTTTTTCCATCTTTCCTTTGCATCAGAAAACTTTTTTCTTCTGTTGACTGTCCCCTCCCCTTTATTTCTTGTACTTAACTTCTGTTATGTAGAGAGGTCTTCCACATCTTTTCCTTGGTGTGGGACTATGCGTTGAGACAAGCATTTTTACAATATCTCTGTGTTACACACAAATATGCTAAAACATCAACACTAGAGTGAATTTCTGCCTTATTCCAAGAACTTTTGCGTTGCTAAACCTCTTTCTTAGGGTCCTACTTTTTATACTATGATGTATTATTTTTCCTGGCATTGAATTTCCTTGCTCACTGGAACTGAAGAAGAGTAAAGGTGATGTACGTATCCTGGGACAGGAGTCTGTGCATCCTTTCCTGGAAGCAATGCACTCTCCCTATTTCACGTTGTCTGAAGCAAGATTATTTGCAGTTAATCAGTTTGGCAGTCTTATCCTGGTACAACAGTTTATCATGCGGTTTTATTTTGAGCACCAATTTTGTGTGGTGGTTTTGGTTCGCCAATTTGAGATTTCTCGGCCAACACACTAATTAATGTAGTGGGTTTAGTGCTGGCTAAATGCCAGTGCACTTAAGAATATACTTACTTATTTCCTTGTGAGATAGGATTAGGAAGAAGGCAAAGCAGGCTCAAAACTTTAAAAGGGTATAAAGAAAACTTATATTAACCAAAACTAAAAGAATAATAAGAATCAGAATAAAACCTTCAGAACATTTCTTCTCCCCTCCCTAACATTTTCTTTTTCTTTCCTACCGATAATGTAAAGAGACAAAACACACATGCTTTTTTCAAAAGCTGCAGGAGCAGGTGTAGATACATTGTCCAGGTGTTCCCTGCACCCAACTACATTAAAATGGAGTAGTGGCGAGTGTATTCTAGTCATAGCAAGGTCAATTAGAAGTCAGTGTATCTCTTAAAAAAAAAAAAAACCTATCTCCTGAAAATACAGAGTTCCATTATATGACCTTTTGGTTCTTTCTCTAGTTTTTGTAATGGATTCTGAAACTGTTAGCTTTCTAAGTTGACAAAGAATAAGTCATGTGGTGTAGAAGAGTGTTTCATGTATCTTGTGCAAAGTTTGAGCCTCCCAAAGTACAGGTAATGATTGTCTAGTGTAACTTCAGGCTCCTGGCGACATTATATTCTCATTTGTTAAACAAAAAGACTTAACTGCGTGAAAATTCCTACGTAACTATATAAATGAAAATTGAGGTTCATATTCTCAAGGTTATGTTCATAATCTACATTGAATACAACTGATAGGATCTCAGTATGTTTTCCCTGTGTGTTTGTCGTGGGGTTTCTCTCCGTATTAAATTCTTTTGCAGACAGAATATCGTTGGCTGAGTTGTGCATCACTGCTTCAGTCGTCTTTGTATTTGCAAACAAATTGTTCATTTTAAATATGTAGCAGTAACCTGTCATCACCATCTTTTTAAGATTACATGAGACCTCTTTCTCCAAAACCAGTCTGATTATGTGAGAACAGAGGCTTCAGTCACTTCTGTGTTCCTGCATTGCCTGTGGTTCATGCTCAGATACAATGAATATCATGGCAGAGAGTGATAAGAGTCTGACACGTCATCTCACCATCCTCAACCTGCTAAACAGGAGTTTGAATGCAAAATCAGGATATACCATTCATAGCCCTTTTTTGGATGTTAACCATCAGCAACTCTTCCATTCTTCAGGGCTGTGTGACAGAGAACTAGAGGTTGTGGACAAGTGATGTTGCAACAGTGTTCACTGGGCTTCTGCCTTGTAGAATGTTGTCTTTGTGTTTTGGTTTGGTGGTTTTTCCTCAGGAACTGTTCTCATGATTATTTTCACTATATAGCAAGAGCATGGAAAACTCTTAAGGTGCTTTCTCATGGGAGAGAATAAAGATTCATTTTGATTTAAAATTCACTTTGTAGTAGCTCAACTGTGAGTAGAGTGCAGTTGTTCTTTAAAAAGGTGTAATGTTACTGAGTTGCCATGATAGAAAAAGCTGAGTTGAATATTTTTAAATGTTTGAGGGCTATATCATGATTTTAGAAACAGTTAACAACAGTCTTTTTCATATGAATCTATTTAAAGTTTAGTACATGTTCTTCTCTTCATGTAGGTTCAGCTTCTGTTAAGAAAGCAAGCAAAGTCCCAAAGAATTCCATCCTCATGGTTATTGTCTTTGTAGATGCTAGGTGATTTTTTATTTTGTTTTGGTAAGAGATCACTAAATATTTTTCAATTGGCTGTTTCTACCTTAGTATTAATTCAAAGCCTTGTTTGCTTTTTTTTTTTAATAGTGGTTAAGGATATTTTATAGGATATAAGATATCCTGGAGATTTTATAATATATATGTGAGTTTTTACAATAAATGGAAAAAAAAAGGGACATCAGAAATAAAGACTTAAAGTCATGTTAAAATGTAAGATTTTGTTGTTTGTAGGTATCTGGGGCAGAGACAGGAGAAGTGGAAAAGAGATTTCTAAAGAGCCATAAGAAATACTTTTGACACAGAAGTGATTGTGTTGCCTTGATTTCATGAGACTGTATGGAGATAAGTGCAAAAAGCGTGGGAATGAGAATACAGAAGAATTGAGCAGCAGAAGGAATCATAGAATGATTTGAATTGAAAGGGACCTTACAGAACATCCAATTCCAGCACCCCTGCCAAGGGGGGGTTGGAATTGGGCACAGAATCCTTTGTTTGCTTGATGAGAAAAGGTGAAATTAAGTTGCTATACGGAGTTATCTATTAAGAATTACGGTGAACATTTTTAAAATGCTCACCCTGATGCTTAGCCAGAGCTGGCAGGATGTCCTAGTGCTATTCCACACACTCGTGGCAGGCAGGGAGCAGCGGATCCCACAGCAGGGGCAGTCAGTGCCCTTACCACTACCATCTGGTGGAAGAAGTAAAATGCTCCTTAACTGGGCCTCCTGCGTTGGAAACTGCAGGACTGCATGTCCCTTGGCCAAGAGGGAAATGAGTTCTATGTTACATGTATACATTGGCCCATGATGATGAAATAATTCTAATTTTTTTAAAGGTGAATAACATTTTAGGATAGCCTATATTTTAACCTTATGAAGCTTTTATGCTGAATCTAAGCTAATTAAAGAATGACCTTCTCCAGAGTATAAAAATTAAAAATAAAATACTGTTACTTTCTCGTGAATTCCTTCTTGCAGGCAAGGGAAGGAAAAAGATGCCTATCTACACTATGGCGATAGATTTTATGCTTCTCCTTGCTCAACATGGAGGGAAGCCTCTACCATATAAATTCTGTATTAATATTATACTACTTACCTAGGAAAAAAACATGGTTATTGCTATGAAGAGACTGAGAAAAATACATCAGAAAGGAGAGATTCCAGACTCAATCTTTACAAAGGCATTCAAATTAAAGTCTCATCTTTCTTTACTTCTTTCTTTCTTGCTAAAAATATTTTTGATTTAACTGAAGAACTACATGTCATCCTTCAAAGTTGAGCTAAAAATTTTCAAAAGATTGTGGTAGAATATGTATTTAAAAACAAAGATGAAAAAATTGAAGAAGTAGAGATGGCTTTCTAAATGACTATAAATAGCTTATAATAATTGTTTTTTAGGTGAAAATCAGGAAACTGACTGTGTCACCTCCTGGAAGAACAACATTGTATTTACTTTATTTATATGCAATAAAATAAACCAGTCAAGGTGAATACTGCTGTGTTCTGGTTTGAGAAGCAAAACCAGCGAGACGCCCCAAGTCAGAAATACAATTTATTAGAAAAAGGGAAAATAAAAAAAAAGGAAACAAAATATATGCAATAAGGAGAAAGAAAACCACTGACAAAGTCAGAATACAACCTGACACCCTGTTGGTCAGGGTGTTGGCAGCAGTCTACTTGCAATGGTGGCTGCAGTCCTCCTGGAGTAGCAGTTGTGGCTCTGTTGAAACAGTGGTCCTGGAGAAAAGGTGCAATTCTCCGCTGAAGGTCCAGTGGTGATGGATGGGGCTGTTCTTCCTCTGGGAGTCCAGTGGAAAAAGGCTACTTTGGTGTTCCAAGTCTCAGGTTTTTTATCCAGGTAGAGGGGCTTGGTTCCTCCCCCTGGAGCATTTCCCAGTGGGATGATGGAAGTTTATCAGTGGGCTTAATGGCCTATTAGCAGAAGATCTATCCCTGGAGGGAGGATGGGTCATGGAAGAGATAAGGAAAACTGCTCTTGATAGTTTCTTATCAACTGGTTTATCAACAGAAGATTATATCACTACTCCCCATCCCAGTTCCAACTGATGATAATAGAATGACACAGCCCTGGTTATATCTTACACTGCAACCCATGACATGCTGTAGAGGTACTGCTTAACTGCTTGAAAACAGCCAAGATAATAATCTTCTAGAATGAAATGCTTTTTATGCAGGTACAAGGAAACATTGTAATTTTTTTTTTTTTTTTTGTTCATGTAATGGTTCTTGGTATCTATTTTGAAATGAGGAATTCCAGAACTCAGTGGTGAGCAGATTGCTTTGTTTTGTTACTTAGACCAGAGCTAATACCCAAAGAAATATAGGATTGGTTTAAAAAAAAAATTGTCCCAGAGTAGAAGGTAGCTATGAATAGTATGAGTGTGTTTATATACAAAAGAGAATTTAGAGATTTAGTTATAAATTAATAATTTATTAATTAGTCCTTTTTTCTTACCCAGGTAAATTCTCAAGGACCTCTTCCTTGTTTTCCTACTCAATTTCTTCTGTTACAAAGATCTCCTTTATAGTCTTCTATGTGGTTTTTTGATCAATTCTCTGAATAAATTCCATGCTGAATTATTGTATCTTTATCTAATGGCTGTGTATCCTCCAGATTTTATAACAATCTTTCAATTTAAGCCACTAGTGTAGGTGTACCAAGTTTAAATACCTCACATCTTATTTGCAGTTAAAGTCTTCAAGAAAATTCAGCTATCCCATTTCCTTTTATCAGTTGAAAGTTCCTTTAGGAAGCTTCTGAAACAGTGTCAGAGTTGCTAGATCTTGGACAATATATAGTTGAATTTTTACTTCAGAAAAATAGAAACTTGGTATGTTATATCACTTTATAATAAACTGTACTTCAATTAGATAATATTACAATAGATATTTATCATAATATATTTTATTAATGTATGTCTGGTCTGAAGACTGTATAGAGAATAATGACCAGTGAAACTGAAATCAAGACTGTAGTGGCTAGTCTGTCCTTTTCTAAGACTGGACTTGGTTTTATGCAGGCTATAGAAAGCAATCTGTATTGGCTCCCAAGCTACTATGAGCAATGAATAGGGTTGTATTTGGTGTGCTCTCTCAAGTCAAATACTAGTTGAATTGAAAAGCATAATAACATGACTGCCTCTACTTTTACTGGTTTATTAAAAAAAAAAACCCAAAAAAAAAAAACACAAAATGAGTAGTCTAGTGTTTCCGTTCTGCTCCTATAGTTCAAACTTTATCCAAAACTATTGTGGCTCTACATTTTCCTTAGCAGATATTTAAAGAGAATATTTCCATGCAGCTGATTAAATTTTTTTTTAAGGATTTGTTGGTGGTAATTTGTTTCACAACTTCCATGGGCTTTTTCAGTAAGGCAACAGAGTGAATAGCATCAACCAGGAAGAAAAAGATGTCCTTTTGAATTATGGTTGTTTCTCTATTCTTGTTAATTTTGAACTTCAATAACATAGCTATGAAGACTTGTGTGACTGCTACATCAATAGCATGAGGCCTGTGCTCTTAACAGATCTGCTGAGAATGAAGAATTACTTGGTATTATGGCCTTTCTAATGGTACTGCAACTTGTCTCTTGCTCTGAAGTATGGTGACGGAAGCCTGAGAGCTGTCCTTTTAGTTAACTTGCCAAGGTTTTTGTCTTTTTTGAGATTGTGTACTTTTTACAGGAATCTAGTTGCTCAGGTTAAAAATTAATGTAATATGAAGACATTTCTTAAAAAAAATCTAAAAAGGTATGATTTTATTTTTCTTCAATTTCTGGCACCCATTTTATGACAAATATTTGTAAATTCACTTGTGTTTTATCAAGGGTTTAGTAATGGATAAGAAATGGAGCTTCCCTTTTACTGTAGGAATTTAAAGTTAGGTCTTTGGGTGTGTGACTAGGAGAGTAGTGGTGAAATGTGAATTGATTTTTAGCATGAATCAATAAACCAATTAATTTTGTATCTTAACAGTATTTTCTTTGTATTAAATTTGTAACTTAACGGTTACAAATGTAACCGTTAAAGCCTTGCCGGAACGTAAAGGCCAAATGCATATATCTGCTATTTTAAAGACAAAGCTAAACCCAAACTTATCAGCTCTTTGAGTCCTTTCTCTTTCTGTGCTGCATACCTGTCAGTGTGACAGTTTATATGCGACAGAGCAATAATGGGCTACAAATGGAAGTACTTCCTCTTCCATGACAATTTCCTTGCTTTACTTGTGTGTTATCATCAGGTAGAAAGGCGAGTAGCTTTATGCTGCTTTGAAAAAAGATTACATTATAGCAGTCAGGAGTGTTGACACAGCCTCGGAATTGTTTTATCTACATATGCAAAATTCAGAAAAAATAGTCTTCGTGAGTCATTTGGAGTTAAGACAAACTATTTTGAGTAATAGAGCTATAGCGAGTCTGCCTTCTGTCTTGACATTATTTGATATTTTTGTGCCTATAGTTTAATCATAGTTTGAAGTTAAACTCCCAAGTTATATACCTGTTTCATTTTCTCGAAGCACAGTAAAACAGTTTTATACGTTTCCAATATTTTACATAAACATTTACTGTGACAGTGGCAAAAGCAAGGAAAACTCTATCCTTAATCAAAAGCAAAAATCCATTGGATTTTACATTTTAAGAACTTCTATAATTGGGTGGTTGTTTTGAGTTCTGAATTTTTAGCTGCTGCTGATCCTCAAAAAGCTTTTAATTAACATTGCATAGATCACTGGAATCTTTGGTGGAAAACCTGTCTTCAGTGGTTTAATATTTAAAGAATTTGAGAGAATTTTTGTCAACTCATTATTCAAACGTGAAAAAACTGAGCTTGTGCTTTCTTCAAACTAGCTATATGGCAAAATTATTCCCTCATATTCACAGGACTGTTTAGTACCTTTATCAGTGACACTGTCAGTGGGATTGAGTGTACCCTCTGCAGGTTTGCAGATCTGTGAAGCAGAGTGGTGCAGCTGGCACAACAGAAGGATGGGATGCCATCCAGGGCCACCTGGACAAATTTGGGCCCATGAGAACCTCTTGAAGTTTAATGAGTCCAAGTACAACATACCACACATCAGTCAGGGCAATCTCAGATTTGAGTCCAGACTGGGAGGAGAAGTTGTTCATGGCTACAAAGCTGCTCAGAGGACTGGAGCACCTCACCTATGAAGACAGGCTGAGAGAGCTGGGCTTGTTCAGCCTGGAGAAGAGATGTATTTGGGGAGACCTCACTGTGACTTTTCAGTACGTGAAACAGGCTTATGAAAAACAGGGAGAGTGAGTTTTTTTTTTTACACAGGCAGATAGTGTTAGGACATAGGGGAATGTATGGTTTTAAACTAAGAGACAATAGGTTTAGATTAGATGTTAGAAGGAAATTCTTACTAGGGGAGTGGTGAGTTCCTGGCCACTGGAACAAGTGGGCCAGAGAAGTTGTGGGTGTCCCATCCCTGGAGCTGTTCAAGGCCAGGTTGGACGGAATGTTGAGCAGCCTGGTTTAGTTGATGGCACCTGATCTGAGTATTGGAACTAGATTTTTGCAGTCCCTTCACACCCAAGCCATTATATGACTTCTTTTTATGATCATCTAACTCTTTTGACTAGCAGTGCTATCTTTAAAGAGAGTTAGGTACATATTCTTTTTGAAATTTCATTCTTTGTTACTTCCGTATTATGATGTTAACATCTTAATGTATACTTGTGAAGAGATTTGAGTACTCAAACCATTATTCAAAAAACTTTTTTTAAACTAATTATTTTCCATCTGCTTGTAGGCAGAAGCCAGACTTGCAGCAAAACGGGCAGCTCGAGCAGAAGCAAGAGATATACGTATGAGAGAGCTGGAGCGACAGCAAAAAGAGGTAGTGTAACTCACCAGGAATTATTGCAAACCTTTACAAAAATTCGTAATGTGTTTTATTTCTGCATTTCCATAAGGTTTTGTCTTTTAGTGTAATTCAGTTTTGTGCAAGTATTTGCAGCATTAGAATTGGATTATACTGAAAGAATCCATAGTAAATACCCATTGTCAAGATCTTTCTTTCTAAAAAATTATTTAAATGGGGTAATATTTACACATACAGGTGTGTGTTGCTCCACATGTTTCTTATAAGAAAAGTTTGCATTTCTTGAGAAAAAAAATTTTAGAAACTATGTTTTCAGCAGTCTGGTTATTGCATAGTTGTTGCGTTTAATTCAGGTTTTGACATTGCATGTAAAATGTTGAGAATTTATTATTTATCATGATTACACTCAAATCCATGTAATGCTCATACATAGGTTGTTGTGGAGTTTTTTCCTGTGGTAATAAGTGAAATATGCAAAACATTTTTTACCTCATATGGTTGTCATTGTACTACAGTTTGAGTTTTTGAATTGCTATAGATATATGCTATTATTTTGAAGATTACAAAATAATCTGCTATTATTTTGAAGATTTGAAGGTAATTAATGTAGATCTTTCTGAGTTTTCAATTTAGGAATCCAATCTTGTGTGGTGACTATAATTTATATTTTAAATGTTTTGTTTGGTTTTCTTTTTACATTCTGTAGTTTTCTCAGCATTCATATGATAGAAAATGGGCTCATATCCAGAAATGGATGGTAGGCTAAAATCACCTGTTGTGCATGTTTTTGCCACTCAGAGAACTAACACAGGATTTTGGAGGAAGTAATTTACTAATGGTTTGCTGTGTGTTATTTCAAAATGTCTAATTATGTATAAAATAAATATATATATATATACACACACACAGACATACAAACTATATATGTATATGGTTCAATTATATATGTGCATAGTCCAGCCCTCCCCTGACTGTTCCCTTGACCTGTCGCTGGTCACCACAGAACAGATCAGTCCCTGCCTCTCTACGTCCCCTTCTGAGGATGTTCAGTACTGCAGTGAGGATTCCCCTTAGTCTCCTCCAGGCTGAACAGACAGGGTGACCTCAGCTGCTCCTTGTTCAGCTTCCTCTCCAGCCCCTTCACTGTCTTGGTTGCCCTTTTTGGGGGGTTCTCTAATAGTTTTATATCTTTCTTATATTGTGCACCCAAAACTGTACACAGGACTCGAGATGAGGCTGTAGTAGTGCAGAGCAGAGCAGGACAATCCCCTCCTTTGCTCAGCTGGCGATGCTGTGCCTGATGTACCCAGGACACAGTAGGCACTCCTGTCTGTGTGGGCACTGCTGACTCACATTCAACTTGCCATCAACCAGGGCCCTGTGGTGCTGCTCTCCAGTGTCTGGTTCCCCAGTCTGTCTGTAAGTCTTGGGTTGACCCATCCCAAGTGCAGAATCCAGCACTTGCCCTTGTTAAACTTCATATATGTTGGAGGTTAGGATCTGTTCAATTTTTTTCTTTCTTAGGGAATTTTTCTCCCATTTGTTGCCAAAGAGGCCGGAACAATTGAGAGAAACAAAGGATGTGACCAAGATGGGGGGAAGGGGTGCAGCTGGCTGCAGTCTCTTAGCTGGGGGGCTTTCTCTTATGAAGTGCAGAGATATGGTGAGAGTTTGGCTGGGGGGTGAGGGCTTGTCCCTTGTTCTCTCTCACTCTCGGAGGGGAGACAGTTGGGCTGCTGCTGTGAGGAGAATTCGTTGTCAACGCAGAGTTCTGTCATGCACTGCTTTTCCTTACCACGGGTGAGCCTTTGCTAGTAAGAGCAGCTGTTGAACTGGAACCTTTTCGACACCCAGTCTCACTGGAAGGGACCCTCACCATCTACTCGGGTGCTGCAGGGGAAAACCTGGGACCCTGACCCCTTCCCCATTCTGGAAGGAATGTCTCCTGGGTGCTTGTGGCAGCTGCTTGCAGAAAGCCATCTGCCGCTGCCCAGTGCTGCTTTCTGCTTCCAGCTTTTTGCTACACTTTAGCCCAGTATCCTCTGCCCCCTGCCTGCCTGAATACCCCGTGGCTCCTGGCACAGCTCTGGAGTTTTGCTACACTTTTTACCACCCCAGGTGTGCCTCCTACAAGGTTCATTTCATCATCCAGAGGGGCGCCGGAACCAGCTGCCTCCCATGAGTTTGTAAAGGAAGCCTCTTCCTATCTCTCCCGCCGGCTGTGCCATTACCCACCTGGCCAGAGGCAGCTGGGCTCATGCCACAGCGCCCCCTGCAACTGTGGGGGACTCATCACACCTGCCCTGCCCAGCTGGGAGCCAACAGTGCCCCTGCCGGCTGTGACTGTAACTGCACCAAAGGGGAAGTGCCTGCAGCCAAGAGAAGGCTGTTACTGGGTTTCTGGCTCTGTTTGTTGTTGCTCCCACTGTTGTTGTTGTTTATTTCCCTTGTTTTATGTGTGTATACATACATATACATACAAGTAAAGAACTGTTATTCTTTTTCCCATATTTTTGCCTGACAGCCCTGTAATATCAAAGTTATAATAATTTGGAGGGAACGGGGTCGCATTTTCCATTCCAAGGGAGGTTCCCAACTTCCTTGGCAGACACCCGTCTTTCAAACCAAGACACTATGGTTGGTGCTTGTCCATCTCTCTGTTTTGCCAAGGTCTTACTCTGGGGCCTCCCTGCCCTCGAGCTCCTCCCAGTTCGTGTCATTGGCAAACTTACTATTCCTTGAGTTCTGCATCCAAGTCATTTATGAGGAGACCTGGGCCGAAGATGAGCCTGTGGAACCCTACCAGTGACCTGATGCCAGTTGGATGTCACCCCATTCACTACAACCCTTTGTGCCTGACCTGTGAGCCAGTTGCTCATTTATCACATAACATAGTTGTTCAGTTGTGTGCAGGCCACTTTGTCTAGAAGGATCCTGTGAGAGACAGTATCAAAAACTTTGCTGAAGTCAAAAAAGATACAATCTACTGACTCCCCTAGGTCACTTATGTAGATTACCCTGTTGTATTACAAAATGAGGCTCAACAAGCAGAAGTTTCCACTCATGAAGCCATCCTGTCTGTGACCAATGACTGAGTTTCCCCCAGATGTTTTTCAGTACCTCCCAGAAGACGATTTTCCATTATTTTACCCAGCACTGGAGTGAGACTGACTTAATAAAAAAGTTTCTTTAGAGGGTTCCTTTCACAAAATTCATGTGCCTCTTAAAAGGATATATGGGAGATGTCAGGTGTTTTTCTGGCTTTTAGGAAAGTGTTTACTGTGGGAATGTTTTGAATCACCAAGATTTAAGTAATACATGCTGAGACTAGCCATTATTTCAAATAGTTAAAACCACAATGTTAGTTAATATCTGTTGAGAAGTCCTAGGACTGTCATTAGAATTTTATTTGCAAAGTTGTATTCACTCTTTATTGTCTCTTTGCTTATCTGATATTTGTGTATACATTAATTCTCATGTTCTCAAGATCAGCATAGTTTCTGTATTTCTTGACGGAATGTACCTTTGAATGTTTTTTTTTGCTTGAGATCAAGGGTTTCCAAAACATGGTATTTGCAAGGAATCTCACTCAAAATCAATGCCACTCAACTGAATGTCACTTTCCTTTTGCAGTCCTAAGGGGTACATCTGCTGCAGGAGATTTCTAAACAGATGTGCACTCCTTTCCTGGGTTGACAGATGTAACCTCTGTATTGGATAACATGCATAATTCAAACTTGAACTTTTAGAAATCAAGCTTGAGAGATACCAACAGCACCTATCTGTTTGCAGTACGTACTGTAGTACATGATCCTTTGAGCTGAATATGCTGAACATTTAACACAGGCTCTCATTTTTCTGATGGAATGTCAGGAAGAGACTTGTTACCTACCAGTTAAGAGGAATCTTATATAAGTATCAAACTTTCTTCTTGCCTGCTGCAGATGTTACTGAGGTACTTGTCCATTTAGACCAGAGATACAAAGAACATTTAAAATTGGCAATGATCTAACTATATTGTGTTGAAAAGTTAAATAGCATGAACATTCATTTTAAACCTCAAAACAAACAGTATCGAGAGGAAGAATAAAATGTCATTATGAAATGAACCTACACTCCCCCCATGGCAATTGTCTGGCAGAGTTTTAAATAGGCCTATTGAATACTGAATAGTTGTAAAATAGTTTTTAAGTAATTAATGCATCCAGTGAAAATGCAGATGATAACCATGTGACCATAAGCAGTAAGAAATCTAGTCTTTAGATACCCATCTGTCATCTGGAGGCAAAGCCTTTAATTGTATAAATAACTGGCTTACAATCTTTAGAATAGTTCAATATATTGAAAACTGTAGGAAATAAGTAAGTTAAGGAAGAATTCCTACTTTTAGAACTGTTGTAGCCTCCAAATTGGATAGTTTTAAAATTAAGGTTATTCTTAACGTGTTTTCATACTGTAACAATTTGAGATGCTTTATGGCATGTGAAATACGTTTTAATTTTAAATCATTTGTGGTTTTTGTCTTGCTTCTTTCACATATTCTCTTGTGTGAACCAAAATGAACATTCTCTCATCTTTAAACAGAATAAAAGATATTAACGTGCCTTAGCTAGTTGTCATCACTCAGATTTTATGAGTTTGGTTTATTATTTTCACTGTCACTGTATAGCAAAACTAGCTGTAGAAGTTAAAACCGATCAATTTGCTTACGAAGCTTTGTTCCTCTAATAGAGAAGAAAATGCAAAATATATATGAGGCAACTGAGAAAAATAATTTCTCTTAGGGCTCAAATAACTTTGTAAATTACTTAAAATCTGAATGTAGTAAGTATATGGTACATTTCTTACTAGTGTACTTATAATTTTGTAAAACTCTCTGTTTTTCATTTTATTTTTTAATTTAAATAGTTTTGTACCTTTTTTCTGCATTAATATATTAATCATAAGAAAGGCTAACTGGCTGCTGAACACTAATTATTAATTATATTAACCTGCCTTACTTATATCCCCTAATGTGATATCTTGGCATACTTACCCAAATCAGGTGAAATGAACTCTTCTGACTTGAATGAGTTTACTTGCCACCATGGATTATTCAAAATGACACATAGCATTAAAGTGCTAACAGTATGTTGCTCACTTTGGCTTCCTGGTATTGTGTCAGGGTTTTTTTTTTCCTTCCTTATGAAATAACTCTACTTTTCTGCTTTCTCAGGAAGATGCAGAGAGGGCCAGATACTTTCACCAGTCCAGTCGACATTCACATTTGGTTTGTGTTCAAACTGTATACTTTTTCTTTTTGACCATAGCCTTCAGAAACCAAACCAAAGAAAAAAAGGATTTGGCTTCTGGTTTCTTTTTCTAATGGAGAGGATGAAGCTTCAAGTATCATAAGTATTTGCTGTTTTAGTCATTTTAAGTCACATATAATGTTTAAGTTCGTCTGGTGTTATATTTCCCTTAATGTTAAAAAGGTGGTTTATTTTTATGTTTCAATCTTCCAGTCTTTTCTTGCACTTTGAGCATTACTGTGTGTCTGTAGCATTTGTGAAAGAAAAGGTATCAGTACCTTAAGATACAATTTGAAGAAGAGTTGGGTATGATGCAAGATTCTCTTTCTTGGAGAAGGTGGGAATATATTATTCATTAATGGCGAAATATTTAGCCGAATGATGTAAGGTATCCCGAAGACTGCTATCAGAAATACTTTTTGTACAGGCTCTTTTATATCATCTTTAGGCCATATATGTATTGCTGAAGAACAGTTTTATTGAGGTTATGTTAACATTTTCCTGGTCTTGGATCTGCCTAGAAATCAGCTGGTCATTGATCTGGGTATACAGGCCAGGAAAAGGACAAATTACTAAAATAAAAGGGTTGGTTTTATGTATTTTGGAAGTTGGAATGAGCTGTTTCTTTGTGTGACTTTAAAAAAAGATGATTGTCACTTGCTAAGAGGTCTTTACAATTAAATGTAGTTTTTGGTTAACTGAATTTTGTGTGATGTCATGCAAGTCCTAGTCTTAAGTATTTCTGCAATTTGCCACACAGGTATTTTTAGCAAATAATTTTGAACAGTAAATGCTTTATCAAGAAAACATGTAAAATATGCTATGTGCAACTCTTAGAAACTTGTGAGCTGGTATAGATTTGCTCAGACCTGCTCTTGTCTTGGCTGACATAGCAAATATGCTAAGATGGAGATTAAGTAATTGGCTGTTGTCTAAACAAGAGGGTTTGAATTGGGCAGATAACTAAGCTCATTTTTGGGGGGCTTACTTAGAATTTCTTTGACTGCCTTGGTTATTTTTTGTCATTCAGTGAAGAGTCATAGAATTAAATTTAAAAATTTATTTCATATCTTGATGTATTTTATAATTTTATTCTCAAGGGTTCTTCAGATGTCAGTGCATCTCTCAGGAGCAGAGCAAGTACCTCCAAAAGGAGAGCTCTTGTGGTGTGTAACTTGGAATGAGCACGCTTTTTACTTAGTGTGATGTGTTCACATTGTAACGTTTTCTGTGTCTACTTAACAGAGCAGTAGTTTGCTAAAAGCATGCTTATAGAACATGGTATTAATGGGACCAAGTTGAAAAAAAGCAGTATAAACTTCACAAATTTTGCTGTTACTCAGTGACCAGAAACATAGGACACTCACTAAACTATTATTATGAAGTTGTTTTTATTAGTATTTTTAAGACTTGCCAACTCTGGTAGACTCCCATTCTCTTTACACATAGCTGGCCCTTTCATCACACTGTTCCTTTTTTTTCACACATTTGCTCCTCCCGAAAACACTTAATCCTTCTATTCCCACCTTTAATTCCTCCCTGATCACAATGATCACAGAATACTATTTCCCCTTCCTCCTGTAAAATCTTTCATGCCCTGTACCCCATAGGCAGTGACCTTCCTGAGCCTGTAAGGTGCCATGCAAGGTCATTGCAGCATGGTGTGTTGCACAGCTCAACAATGGGGCTGATGTTCCTTTAGAGTGCTTTGCCTGTGTGGAGATGAGCCTTTTGTTACATAACCTTGTAAATGCTGCCACAGTTTAATGAAATCTACCATAAGAGACTGGGCTTAATGATTTAAAATTATATTACTAAAATCACATTAAATATTTCATAGTGCTGTCCAAAATTATCTCATTTTTCATAAACTGGGATGTGTTGGGGTAAAAGATTAATTTTTATTATGGGGTCCAGCCTCAGAAAGCACTTCAGATGTGGATAAATGGATGTTCCTTCATGTTTAAATTCTCATTATTAGTAGAATGTGTTTTCTTGTAATTTTCTTGTAAGTCTTTTTAGTCATTCTTTGAAATAAAAGGAATTTAATTTTTTTAACATTGTGATTTTTACTTTATTTCATTTTCTTTTACTTTAGTATGACAACACTAAGGATATACCTGCGAGATATTTGGTCCCTGTATGTTAATACTTTGCATGTCTTTGAGGGAAGACTGTTTTTGTGCTTTGTTTCTTAGGGGTAATGGTACTAACTAGTGACTTCAAATTCCTGACTTTAAAAAGTATATAAATTTGTACTATCACATATTCAGACCTAGAATAGTTTTATAATTCTAACATTTTCTGTAGCCTACAGGTGTAATTTTTTTTCAGGGAGAAAAGACACCTGTCTTACAGCAAGCAATTTCTAGTATTTAGTTATTTCTAAACTTTATAGTGAAGTTTCATACAGATTAGACTTGGAGGACATCCTTGGGGGAAAAAAATGGTTATGCATCTATTTGTATTTTCCATTACCACATAGAAACTTTAAACTAATCTAATGGAAAGTTATTGCAGTCCAGAGAATAAGCAGCTGATTAGTATATCTTTACTTGAAAGACATCTATAATATTTTTATGAAGTGATAGTAGATTGCATCACATTCTCAGTGGTATTATGCCACATAAAATCTGTGTTTCTTAAGGAGAGGCAAGCATCAAGTACCACCAAAAGGAATATTTAAGCAACTTAAAAAGCTGTGTTTGTTTAAATAGCAGTGTTATCTGAATTAGCTAGCAGATGGGCAAGCACAATATAGTGCTTAAATTAGTCTGTATTTTTAAGCTTTTTTAGTTTGTTTATTGGTTTAAATTTTTCTCTGAAATGTGAGCACTGGCTTTAAGCCAAGCCTATATTAATAAGAGTAGGGTTGATTATATTTTCACTTGCCAGTTCTTTTTAACACAGTGATAGAAACGTGGCCTATTTTTTTCTAATTAGGTGGTTAGAATTACCTGTGTTGTTTCTGGTTTAGGTGTTAAAACCCTTAAATCCTTATGTCTGTCTTCTTTATATTTTAAGACTGAAGATGCTGTTATATAGTGGTATTAATTCTCTAAATTTCATTCTTAGAGTCATGCTTACAATTAATCTCAAAGGAGAAAGCTCTTTATTCCCATAAAGGATCATTGGGTAGTTTTCTAGTATAATATTCCTTATAAATATACTAAGTGTGTAGCATCATGGATAAATTTGTTAGCTTCCTGACATTTGCCTAAATGTTTTTAGGAAAAGAAAAACCCTCATATTGATCAGATTCTGACCTCCAGCTTGTGTTTGAAGCTGTTTTCATATCAATGGAATCAGCTGAATAGAAATCTTGTTTTGCTGGAGGCCTGGAAAAGGCTCTTGGAACTATTTAAAGGTAGCGCTTCTCTGGATTAAAGTTTATTCAGTTGGGATGGAGATATTTGTTCTATTGCTCCCACTTTGTCCCCTATCAGATAATTAGAAACATTTTAAAGGTAGATGTACAGCAGATTGAATTTGCCATAGACCTTGATGTTAATTCAGTGATTTATTGAGAAAAGCATGAGGATTATTGTGATTGTGTAGAAACTATTCCAGAAAGTTCGGTGTTTAACATGTGAATATAGGGTCAATAAATGAAATATTTTGGATGTAATTTTTCAGACAGTTTTTGGTACTGATGAATTAGCAACAGCATTAGGGGATTGGGTGGAGGGGGTGGGTCAGTGAGACTAGGCTGAAGTAATTTTGTATTTACTTATTATTGTATTACAGCATTTCTCCATGTGCTTTTGAAGTGCTATTTTCCTGTTCCGTTAATTCCTTAACAAATGAGCAATATGAATATTTTTGCTTTCTGTTGCCTATTGAGATAAGAAGTGCTGTATTCTGCAGGCACTACTTTTTGCCATGTTTTTATATGTCTTTTTTTTCTTTTTTGTATGTGTATATGATTTTTTTTGCCTCACATGTGCATATATATGCAATTTGTGTAGAGAGTGTCAAAACCCAACAGAAGTAAGCCAGAGTATAATTGCTAGACTTCCAGTATGCGCACTTAGTGTAATGAATAGTGGTAGGGTACAGGCTATGCTAGTGTCACATGAACATCCAGCCCCAGTTCAATTATTAGGGATTTCTGTCCTTCTCCCTCCCCAAAGGCTTTGATTCATAACATTATCTAATGTAAAAAATAAAAAGTAAATAATTGTACTAATTATTAGCAAGTCTTGTCAATTATGTTTTTCATGTATTTCTTGCTGCACTTGTTAAGCTTTTGGATTTTTTTTTTTATTATGGAGGAAAAATACCAAAATTATTTACTATTTTGTTTGAGCATGGCAATAGAAATACAGTTAATGCTGATATACAAAGTACATAGTAGTTTTGAGGCTTTTCTTATTTACTTGCTTAAGAAAGTTACATGGATTTGGGGTCAACATTAGAGAAAACTTTACAGCATTCTGCATAAGGTCTAAACTTGGGAATGCTTGGGTAATGTTAAGATAAAACTTTTGTTTGCAAGATCTACAGATGCAACCTTTGTTTTGTCTCTTATTTCCTTCCTCACCCCTCAGAGTGGAATTTACTATGATCAAAAAAATTATAGCAGCCTTGGATATAGTAAACCAGTTCCTTCCTACCATGTTTGAGTCTGTCTCCTCCTTCTAAATTAATTATTTATATGAAATACGTATATGTGGTTTTACTTACTTATGCCATATGACACTAACCTATCTCTCTATGACACTTGCAATTATTACAGTTAAAAGTGGTAACAGTTGTATTTTTTTGCTTGTAAGGGTTGTGTTTTATAAAATTAATGTGTAACATGCAGATTGCTCTGTTCTGCATGTAAGGTTTTTAATTTAAAATAACTTCTGGTTCATGATTCTGTATGATATACAGAAAACAACCAGCAGCTGTGACAGTTGCTGTTTCAAATTCCTGTCTTTTAAGACTTTTTTTGGTTGTTTTGAAATGTTTAGCACCATTGCAGTACTATTTTTCATCTTAATATAAGTTATAAAATACTGATATATCATGAGATGAGTAATATCTTCAGTACCTGCAGCTGGGGTCATGGCCAGGTTTAAATAACTAGCTAGAGAAAACTGACATGTTATTTGAGAACTACCTAATTTCTTCACTCTCTTCCACAAATCTACTTGCAAAATACTAGATTGGTTGAATAATGTTTAAATTGATTTCAAAGATAACAGGTTTTCCTGGAGGCTCTTCCACCCTTCCTGAAAGTTTCTGTCTACTATAGATAGATTAAAATTTAAATAGATTAGTATTAGTAGATTAGTATTTAAAGCTTTAGGACTTTTCGTGGAATATAGAACATAAATTTGAAAATTTATGTGTGCAGAAAAAGTATTTCTGACTTTGTTCTGTTCTTCACATTATAGTCATCTTCTTTATACAATGATCCAGTGACACCAGCTAGGAGTTACAGGGTTAGTACAATGTAAAACAATATCTTACTTATCTTTAGATGTTTGAATGGCCCAACATAAATATAAAATTACACTTTTCTTCATAGGTGTCTCCTTTAAACACTGGTTGATAAGAAGTATCAGTTTGTTTTGTAAGCACCGTATGCGTGGTTGCCTTAAATTTGTATTGTATGGCCATGAGGCTTGACATTATTACATGCGCATTTTTTGGATATTTTTACAGTTGTATTTTCTGTGTATAATTTTCTGGAGGCATTCAGTTTAATTTTCTTAATGTTGTTAAATTGCCTCTTTAAAGTATTTTAGTAGTTGCTGTTTTACTGCTCTTTTTACAGACAAGCATCAAGTTGGTGAATGCAGCAATGATGTTGAAGAACGCTGGGTTAGAATAAGTTAATTCAAGCACACTAAATAACAACTGCATGTATAATACTAAAAACAGTATTTTAAAAAGTTAAGCATTTGGATGAAAATCAAATTTCCATGAAGTTTGTGGTAAATACACTTTGCATACTTTTAAATAGGATGCCATATTTAAATTTAATAGACATAAAAAAATGCAATAGCATGAAAACGTAATCTGCGTCTTTACAAAATCAAGAGTAGCTAGTAGTGCCATAGGAATGGCTAAGGTAGCTCTGCAAAAAGTTATCTTTAAAAACTGGCATGAATGTCTGAAACTTTATGCCTTTTGATGCTATGGTAGTTCAAATCCATCTTACACTACCATTTAGAGACATGCTAAATCGATGTAAAAATCATGATATAATGATAATGGCTGATTATACATATACTGGATATACATGGTACTTCATTCCTTCTTTCTCAGGCCCCATTGTGTGGTGATGGATGACATAAATAGTTCTTGCACTCTTAGGGTAATAGGCCTCTGGTTGTTTCTTTCATTATCTTTGTTTTCTGTGGACAAAAATCTATGAAAGTTGTGAAAGTGTCCTTCATGACTTTTTTTAGCCATCTGAATATAGTTATTCTTCAAGAGCAAGCTCAGTCCGAAGCATTTCTGTGGTGAGCATTCCTATGCACGATTTGCTGAATGCTTTGATATTGACACATCAGCAGTTATGAGTATGTCCACTTGGGATCGTTTCAGTGACCAACACACAGATTTGATTTTTCCATTCCGCATAAGAAGTTTTGATTTGTCAGAAATGTAATTTTTAGCAAAATGTAAATTTTTAGCAATAAGACAGTAAACTGTAGAAGGAATTTGTTTTTCTGAATATCTTTTTAATGTTTGGAATAAACAAGTAGTAACTGAACTATAGCACATTGTTGGGGTCACCACCCTATGTCATGGATGGGGCAAGCACATGAAACCCACTACAGTACATGTGGAAGAGTCTTTCTTTTGGGGAAGAGAATTAATGGAAACTGTTAGATCATGCAGTAAGAAGTTTGCTCATTTTTATGATAACCAGTATCCAAAATGAGAGAAATTTGTTTCTGGGTCTGTATTGTATTAAAAGTGTCATTATGAACTTGGCTCTGTGCTGCAAAGTGATTTTAAAGAGTTTTATTTTGCTTCTGCCGCAGAACAATTGTCTAAGTTTCATTTATATAGCTGCTTATTTGTCACGCCACACAAAACAAAATAAGTTATCAGTGTTCTATTATGGGCTAAATTTAAATGTTCAGTCCTTTTAAAAATTTCTCACATATTAACAGTGTTATATGTACTAAACAAATAAACCCGCATTTGTCAGAAACGAATGTTTTTAGCTACAAGAGATATCAGAGTGAATTTTTGAGGGTGTAGGAAAAAGGTAATTTTGCTGTTGCTTTAAGAAGTTCTAAAACGTTACAGGTATTGACATACATATGTAGTCTCTTGCATTGTGAAAACGCTACTTGTCTCCTTAGATTTTCTTAGCACTGAGATAATTTCTTAAAGAT
>WBNO01020346.1:18931-31730 GCA_013400575.1 Peucedramus taeniatus | reverse complement strand
AGGGAAGGGAAGGGAAGGGAAGGGAAGGGAAGGGAAGGGAAGGGAAGGGAAGGGAAGGGACACCCAAACTCTGTTCTCCATGTCATTTATCAACAGGAGCTCTGCAGCTCCTGAAATGTAGATCTGAGACTTCCTTCTTTCTTCACTAACCCTTCCCCAAACAGTATTTTTCCTGTGTAGTTCTTTGACCTAGCATGGCTGTCTGACCTCCCCCAGCTGATTTCTGTCCCTCACACTGCCTCCCTCTCCTTGCAAACAAGTTTAGGGTGTATCTGGGGTGCAGTGATGCTTCCTAAAATGTTCCTCTTCTGCACTATTTCCAGAAGAGAGAAATTTGTCATTTCTGCAAGTTGCTTACCCCATTCTCCATCTTTAATTTGTAGCTGGATGGTCTTGAATGCCATGGTGCAGCCCTTGGGTATCACTATAGCTTGATTGTTCTCTCTGGTGCCCTGGTCAAGGAAAACAACCTGTTAGAACACCTGGGTGCAGGCGCTGGGGAAGCAAGGACGGAAAAGCCAAACCTGTGCTCCAAGTGTGATGTGACATATGACATGAAAGCCCCCATCTGCCATGATGGATGCCTTGTAGATAGTCTCCTCTGAGGCTTCAAGGATTTCAGTGACCACGTATAGACTGATGTCTGTTCTCTGTAGTTGTTGGATGAAGGAATGATCCATGTTGATTTGTCTAAAAGAGAAAAAGTATGGAAAGGGTCTGGAGCACCAGGAGTGCTGACGCAGCTGGGGGCGCTCAGCCTGTAGAAGAGGAGGTTCAGGGGCAACCTTGTAACTCCAGTCCTTGGCCTAGTAAGGGGAAACAATTGCCCTAAGTTCTTAATCTTGGTTTTTGGCTTTTGAAAACCCATTATTGACCTGGTGTTTGCTGAAGGGGGACTACTGGAGTGTGTGTGCTCACTTTGTCATTCCTTACCTTTCTGTTCTCAGTGCCTCCAGTGATTGCAGTGGTACACTCTTCTTCTGTAGCTTGATGGAAAAGACATGGGACGAGGAGGCACTTCCGTTCAGCTCTCCACTCACAGAACCCAAAGGAACACTGGCACGCCCCTCAACCTGGTCAGCAGTGACTTCTGTGAGAGTAAATTGGCTGGAATCTTGATGAAGGGACTCTGAAATAATTCCATGCATTATCTTAAGCAGGATTACACAGACTGAGCACTGTAAGTATATCACACCCAGAGGAAAGCTGGAACTTGGTAGAGTTCAGCCCTAAATGACCCAAACACATTATCTATAGAATTGGTAACCTTTAGATTGATAAATTTGGGTTTTACCTATGCTTTTACCATCTTCTCCAGGCAGCAACACATCATCCAGTGTGAACCCTGTCTGCTGGTAGTAGGGAGCTGAGTGGAATATGCGGTTTGATTTTCTCTTTTTTTTCAGTAGACAGAGGGGCCTGAAGTGCTCATTGTCTGCGATGCTCTCGACAGGGACCAATTTTTTGCTTGGATCCATTTGATTTACGATGCATTTGGTGAGTTTTTTAAACATTCTGGCTGTTGCTGAAGTTTTGAATCAAAGCCAAGTGGATTTGTGCCTTGGGAAAGAGGAAACACAAGCTAAGCTGAATTACTTGAAGTATTAGCAGAACATTGTAACAAAGCATGACTTTAACTATTAAGAAGTTTTCAAAGTAATGACCCATATTATCCAGGGACACAATTTTCACAGGATTGTTATAGTGCATATTTGGAGAAGAAGCAGCAGGAGCTGGGGTTTGTTTGGACTTTTCTGCTTTGTTGGTGAATACCAGTCATTTTCCAGAGAGATTGCAGTTGGCAGACTCTGAGGGTGTTGAGTTTTGAGACAAATGTCCCCCAAAATAGAGACATCAGCCCAGCCCAGCCTCACTGGGCAAGCCCTGGTGGTCTGCAGAGGAGAGCTGGTGTTTGAGGGCCAGAAAGAAACCCCTGTATGTTTTTTGACCCAGCTTGTTTTTATTAAAAACTTTTAGTTTCACTTTTCTGGTGTTTTACGGGAAGGAGCTGGAGAGGAGAAATTGGGTAATCCAGACTGGTTTTGGTTGGAAGGGTCATTAACACATCCCATTCCTCTCCCTAACATAGTCAGGGACACCTTCCACTCTCCCAGGTTGCTCCAAGCCTCATCCAACCTGTCTTTGTTCACTTTCACAGATGGGGCAGCCATGGCTTCTCTGGGCAACTTGTGCCAGGGCCTGATCAGCCTCACAGGGAGAAATTTTTTCCCAGTATCCCATCTAATGCTACCCTGTTTCAGTTTAAACCATTCCAAAGACAAATAGCCTTGTGTGCTCAACGTTAGTAGCATTTCCATGACACATTGTTTTGGAAGACTTCAAGAAAAGAGGAAAACTAAACAAGAGCACTTAACAGCGAACTCCCACCAACCCTCTCCCCTACCCAAAGCTCTGGATAATGCACTTGCCTGTTTGTGGGGTGGATGCCTCCTGTGGCTGGGGGGTGTCTGGAGCAGACTGCAGGACTGCTGTAGCCTCTGGTGATACCAAAATTGCCGAGAATAAACTTTCTAACACAATTTAAAGTGTTAGAAAGCAGGCATTCTTCATCTGCAGAGGACACACAGAAGATCTCTCCTTAAACTGTGTGTGTGCTGAGACTGTACAATGAGCTATTTATCTACCACAGTTACACATATTCATTACAGTGAGCTGCTTATCTAACACATAAACGTCACTTTCCTAAGAACTAATTTGCCTGCATCTGCCTCTTACTGGAAGTCCTTTTATGGTCCTCTGGAAAAAAGGGTTCTCTGGTACTCATATTCACTGAATGCTTTGATATTAAAAGTGACTTTTCCTTGAGCTTTCTCTTACCTGACAAACAGGGGGCTCCCAGAAGCAACTCCTGGGTAAGGCAGCGTTAGACCTGATCCATGCTGGAGGATCCCTGCCTGTTCCCAGCAGCTTATCCAGAGTCTGTTACAGGGGCTGTGGATAACTCAAAATTATACAGATGTAGGAGATGTAAGTCTGTCCATGGAAATGTCCCAGACCAGACTGGACAGAAACATGTTCCTGCCCTTGGCAGCAGGTTGGATTGGATTGGCTTTAAGATCCCTTCAAGCCAAATCATTCCATCATTGCATGATTCAACTTTATAGAGGTAGGTAATGCTGCTGTTCTTTGACAGATGGGGAAATGGACTCAGGTAGGAATATTGACAAGAAATTCCTCTCTGTGAGGGTGGTGTGGCCCCAAAACAGGTTTCCCAGAGCAGCTGTGGCTCCCCCATCCCTGGAAGTGTCCAAGGCCAGGCTGGATGTGGCTTGGAGCAGCCTGGGCTAGTGGAAAGTGTCCCTGCCCATGGCAAGGGGTAGGAGTGGTCCTGGAACCTTCAGGTGCCTTCCAACCTGAGCCATTCCATGTCTCCTGGATACATTGCCATGCTTGTATGACAGCAAAAGCCATCCATGTGAAGATTCCAGGACTCAAGTGCAAGTTTTTACCTGAATACTTCACTTTTATTAGTCTCTCTTAGAATACTGTACAAAGGAGTAATAAAAATATTCACACTTTATTTTAGAAAGTTCTCTACATGAGACTCCTGTATCCACAGCAAAAAGAAGGCTATGGGAAAAAAAAACCTAAAACTTCGTACAGAACATTCCTTTAAAAACCCTCCCAACTAATTCAGCTGATTTAACTGATCCAAGGAAGGTATGGACACACCAACACTCACATGCTCAAAAGATATTCTAGGCAAAGATAAAGCAACATAAGTCACAAGAAGAAATATTAATGTGTTAACCCACTGCTGTCCCCTCCTTGAGGGCCAGTACCGAGCTTCTAAAAACAACCCAAAATTGAACAGTGATTCAAACATAAAAGCACTCGAGAATAAGTAGCCCTCCATTTAGTTTAATTTTATAGGCTTATTCCTGCAAAGGTTTGGACTGTTTGCCAGCCTGGTAGCTCTGTGAAAGGATTCCCATGTCAGGATCCCTGATCAGAAGCATCAGGCTGGGAGGACTTGCTGGTTTTCTGAGTGTCCTGGAGCAGGGGCTGCCGTACCCCATGGAAACGTGCGTGGTGCTGACAGTGGCTGAGGCTTTGCCAAGATGGGACAGGCTGCTGCCAGTTCCTGAGAAGGCTTCCAGCCTTTCAAAAGTTTTTTTTTCTTTCACTGCAGACCAAAACAGAAAAGCTTAAAATAACTTATCAAGAGTTGTTTTTCCATCACAGGAGACTTGATCTCTTCAGATAGGAACTTGTCCTGATCATGATACAGGACAAGTGTGAGAGGAAATCTGTCAAGTGTGATGTGAACATATTTCATCTCTCCTCCCACACTGTGGCTTCACCCCTGATCTGTCCCCTGCCAGGACATGTCTGACCACCCCTCAGCCTGCTCATGCTGTCCTTTCACTACAGACTGCCTCAGGTACCCCCAAGAATGGTGGTTTAATTCCAATTGACTTCCTGCTTTTTATTTTTGATTGATCCTGACACCTACTCTTAAGTTGGGATCTTCAGGAAGGTGTTACCCAATGTGTAATTGTTCAAATACTCATTAATCATATGTAGATACTTAACTCACCCCAACAGAACATGAAATCTTTTTTCAACTCGCTTCTTTCCATATCACTAATGTTTCCATTTATGTTTCCCTTGATTGGATTAACTGAGTCCAAGTTAACTCAGTTATCCCATGGAAAAATGCCACACCTGTGTTGTAAAGAATCATGTGACTCTGGCATTGGGTGTTTTGATCATTTGTGTGAAGGAGAGAAATAAAAAAATATTTACTTTTGATGCTAGGCACAGTCTTAATTACAAGTTTGGGGCTTTACGCTTTAGAACCTGCTTGTTTGAGAAGTTTATAATCCCTTTCTGAAGTTTATAATCCCAGCTGATCTTTAATTTAAGGAAACAGGGTCAGATGTCCAGAGTGTCAGTGACCACACAAGTGTTCAGACCCATAGCTGTGTTACTGCTGTACCTCATAAAAAAAAAGCTGATCCTTTCAATTGATAATTATTCTAAATTTACAAATCTGTGATGTGCATATGCTTAGAAATACCCAGCATATGTCTGTCTGTGAGGAGTCATGTTTGAAAGCATCTAGAGGCTGTTTCTGTTGCAAAAAAAGATGTTTTTTCCCATGTTTTCTATGACAACAATTAGTTTTCCTTCGTTTCCCCTGGAGATGGAAGTGGTGTCTGGGCAGACACTCAGATCTGTTCAACACCACAATCAGCATTTCAGCTCCAGCCTCAGGCACCCTGCCAGGACCTGCCCCTCCTTGGAGCAGCCTCTCCCACTGGAATATTGCTCATGTCTGTGTCATTTCCCAGCTGATTGATGAAATATCTCTATTTTTATCACAATTATCATTGTCTAGTAGCTTAAAGAGCCGATTAGGGTAGACAGTACCTCAGCTAAAGCAGCAGCTCTTCTATCCTAGGTTTGAAGGTTTAAACTGCCCATCAAGGAAATTGCACATCTGTCACTACCCCTGGGTCTCCAGCCAGACTCTCTTCTCCTTCTACCTGCTTGAAAATTTCCTTTTCACTTGGATTTCCACTTTCCAAACACATTAGGGAATTATTCTCCCTGCATTCCAGCAGCCCACTGAAGTACACTCCATATTTTCCCTTCCCTGTAGCAGTCCCAAAGGAAGTCTGAGAGAGAAGTGAAGCAACTTGCCTAAAATTATGCTTGGAATAGTAACAGATCTAAAAATTCCCCCTTCCATGTCCTATGCTCAGACCATCCAAGACCTCAACGCTCTCCACCATGGCATCTAAAGCTGGATTTGCTACTGCAAGGACAAAAAAAAAAGCAGATTTAAAAGATTTATACCATTGTCAAAAAAGGTGAGACAATATAAGCACTAAGACAACAAAAATATAGGTTTTTGTGGGGTTACAGGGGAAGAGTGAGGGAAAACCCATTCCATCTGGGGCACAACCCAAAGGAAAATCAGGTCATTCTGATTTTCAGTAAAACAGTAAAAGGTGTCTTAGCCAGGAAACCTAAGCCTGCTTTATTTAGGTGGTAATTTTAGAGGAAAAAAGCTTGATTTTGTTCCTCTGAGAAAGGATCTACTATCAGTGACAAATTGACTCCTTTGCTGGTCAATTCATCTGCTGCTTGTGCTGCTGCTCACACAGCCCTTGGGCATGGAGCTGAGGGACAAATTTCCAGGTAAGCCAGAAATCCAACCCTTGAGTCCATGGAGAACTGGCAAATCCCAGTCACATGCACTTAAGCAACCAAGGAGCTGAAGTGAGGAGAAAAATTCCAAGTCAAGGATGGCTGTGTGCTTGATTGGAGCCATCAGCCCTCCTCCTCTACTGCCCACTGTCAGCCTCTCCCACACCTATCCATGTCCATGTTCCAAGGAGCTCCATGGCATTTGGTGTCAGTCATTAGAGCACCTGCCCCCAGCCCTTGATCCAAATGCCCACTGAGCCCCTGTGCACTTAAAAACAGTAGTTTGGGGTGGGGAGAGGAGTTACCTGGGCAGATTTGGGTATAAACTGAAAGTGACAAGCATGATTTTGGATCTATCCATTTTTTCCCTGGACCACATGGATGGTGATGTAGGAAATCAAAAGCTTTGTCAAACTGCAGGTCACTTCTTCCTGTGCTGTTTTTAGGAAAAGAACTTCCCTTCTCAGTGGTGTCAACAATTGCAAAATAAAAATCTGTCATTCACTTTCCCCTCCCACTTCCCACCTAAAACTGGAAATCAGACCCCAAAACAATCTAGTCCTGGGAAAGTCTGGCTGTATCCCTTTGGATTTCCCTCACGTTCTGCTCACAGCACCCAGCTTCAGGAAGGGAAATGTATTTTAAAGTGCATTTACCACAGCAATAGTACCAGCACTAAAAGCTTTTCCCCTCATCCCTATCCTCGTCATTCCATGTCTGGAATAGATGAGACTCTTCCCAGAATTCATCCTTGTACCTCAAAGTCTCAGTGGTTTTGCATCTATTGATGACCCTGGGAGAAGAGAAATCCGGCGTCGCGCATCCTGCTCCGCACTAAACTCTACTCTGGAGCTGGTTTGGATTTATTGGGCACGAGGATCCAGCATGCGGAATGTGTCTGTTGGGATCTGCGTTCAAACAGCCGCTGCCAAACCACATCCCAGTCTGTGTGAGGGGAGGAAACGGGGCTGGAGAGAAGAATCCCCCCTCGGCCCCGCTCCTCCGCCATCCGCTCCGGCCACGCTGCTCAGTACTTGTTGATCCCAAAGATCCGGACTCCGTGGAACTGAGGCAGTTTGGGGATCAGGACGCTCATGAGGGAGATGGTGTTGATGATGAAGTGTATCCGGTCGTACTTGGTGTAAAAGCTGGTTAGAAAATACCTGCAGAGGGAGAGGCAAACGGAGCTGTGGCATTCCACGTGTTGTTCTCCCAGGACAGAACACCGATGGGTAGCGGGACACGAGGTGGCTCAGCCAGCCCAGAATACTCACAGGACGATGGGCATGATGGTGAGGAACTTGCGGGACGCGGTGAACTGGACTCCATAATCCATCTGCTCCCAGTGCGTGAGCAGCCGGGCCTTGCCCTGGTCCGGGGTCTCGAAGGGGGTTCCCTTCACGGTGTGCAGGAAGATGTACATGCTCTGCAGGACACACAGCGTGAGGCACACGGGGCCCTGCACCCCAAAAACCCCAGACCCGGGGCAGCGGATCTGGGCGCTTGCACCCCCGCGCCGTTCCACTAGAGGGATGTGAGAACCCGGAGCGGCCAGGGAAGCAGGGAAAGGAGAGCTGGGAAAGGCCGGGGCAGCTCGGCTGCTCCACGTCAGAGCTCTCGCTCGGCTCCTGGGTGTGAGCCAAGGAGGCGGTGGCAAGATTACAGCCCTGGGATCTCTGCGATCGGGAGATTAGAGCCTGCCTGCTGCCTGAAGTCTCCCCGAAAACGTGCTGGGAGAAGGTCTGTCACCCCCTGATTACCAGGGGAACACAAGTCACAGACAACATTCTGGCTACACCACAGCTCCCAAGTACAGCCACTCCTGGCCTTTAAATTCCTTTTTGTCCCCAGAAGCTAAAGCTGCTAGGGAAGGGGGGTGAGAAGCCAGCAGCTCATGAGCTGAGCGCTGAGCAGCTCCAGTTTGGGGCTTTGTGGTTGTTTTTATCTCCTGAGCAGCTCCAGTTTGAGGGTTTGTGGAGGTTTTTATCTCCTGAGCAGCTCCAGTTTGGGCGTTTGTGGAGGTTTTTATCCCTCCCTAGTAATCACTTATCATGAGGGTCCTCAATCCCTGTCATTTTTGTCGCTGGAATATTCCCAGGCTGAGATATTATTTAAAATAAAAGATACACAATCAGTTGCTCCATCCCTGAAGTTTTTTGTCCCCTGTGCCCAAGGAGACCTATGTGGGGACTTGATCTTCAGAGAAAGGAATCAGTTCCTGGACTAATCTTTTACTCTAAGCAGAACAAAATCTGGGGGTTAATCTTGTTTTTTCTAAACTCTCACAAGGCCAATTCAGGTTTTACCAACCCTAGTGATGGGGTCTGTCACAGACTCCTTTGGGAAGGGGACACGACAAAGGACTTGCCCTACAGGGAATGAATCCACGTCCCCTCTGAGCAGCCTCACCAAGTGTTGCTGCCTCACCTGTACCTGGGCTGGATTTAAATCCATGACCCAGAGGCACCAGCACAGGCTGAGGGCTGGAGGTTGAGCAACTCACTCGGCATCTTTGGAAACACAAAGGAATTGTTTCAACAGGAATCTCAGCAGATTGCTCAGAGGAACAGCTGTGCCAAGGTTCCCGGTATGTGCCCCGGGCCATACCGCTCCCTTACCAGGTTGTGGATGATGTTGGTGAGGGTCCAGACCACGGGGACGCTGAAGAAGGGGATGCTGAGGAGCACGACGTGCAGCAGCCCGATGCCCAGCACGTAGGACAGCCAGATGCCACGGCTGTTCATGACCCGGGTGTTGGGGTTCACCTCGCTGTGCGCCGTTCCCACGTTCATCCTGGCTCTCCTGGCTGACGGGAGCCCCTGGAACAGAAACACTGAGGTCAGAGCCCGGATCCAAACTGCTCAGTGGGGCTGAGCACCGGCCGCTTGTCAAGCAAACCCAAAATCTGCTGTTTGCTATAAAAATCCCGAGTCAGTTCCCTCCTCTGCCCCTCGTTATTGCCATTCTTAGAGCTGACGTCGCTAACTCCGGGAGTGGTTGAGATTTGGGAATTATGTGTGGGAAGCTTGTCTGTGACAGAAGCTTCTTGTGATTTGAGATGTTTTCCTGGAGCCGAGGTGTTGAGGTTCAATCCCACGATTGCCTGACAAAACTCAAACCAATACTTTTAAGCACTTTTAAATCCTCATCACAGTGTTAATCATAGAAACACACAGCACAGGAAGCTTCCTGCATGTTTATGGAATCAGCATGCCCTAAACTTGGGAAGGGAACAGAGCATTTGCAGAGGAAAGGCTCTGTATCAACAGATCTCCTAATTAATTTAACTAAATTAACAAAGTTCTGCACAGCTTGGGAGGTTTTCTGGGCTCCTACTCTGGTTCATGTGTTTTGCCTTCAGATTTAAGACTTACAGAGGGGGAAAAAAAGAGTAATAAAAAAAAAAATTGCCCCCCAGGGAAGGAATGAGATTCTTCTTGAGGAATGTAAAAAAGGAGAGATAACAGTGCAAAGTGCCTTGGGAGGATGTTTCAGGAGGAAGAGCTGTGGAGGAGTTTGCCCTTCCCCTACCTGGAAAGAACAACTGCCATGTAGGAGGAGCACAAAGATGGTTTTCTGGACAATGCCAGGAGGGAGAGGAAGCAAGAGAGTATCACCCTCTCAGAGCAAGTCCTTGGAATGGTGCCCCAGAGACAGTGAAGGTATCAAGTGGCTTTCTGGACTGACACAGTGCCAGTGGCAGCAGGAGAGCTCTGGCTCACTGGTATCCAGGGATTACAGAAAACAGCACAAACTAAACCCACTGTAAAGCTGGATGTCTTCACACCAAGATCAAGGAAATTCTTACGCAAAATCATCTTTGTGTCCCACGGAAGAGGAGTTTGATGAGATGATCCAGTTCATCCTCCTTGGCTACAGCACCCCACAGTGAAGGCTGTTTCCTGATGTCTGGCCTTGTGGCTTTGCTGTTGCTTCCCACAGCTGGAAGCTGTGTTGCTGTTCCCTCCAGCTCTCTGGAGGCGAGCCTGAGCCAGATCCAACATCACACTCTCCTCACTGCCAGCTGTTCCCAGCTCCCTCGTGGAGTGCTGGGCCTGCCTTGGCTCAGGAACTGGCACCATCCCCACTCCTGCCCAGGGCTGGGACTCACAGCCAGCCTCCACTCCACAGCTCTTGGAATGCTCCAGGTAACTCCCAAACCTCTTCCATGCACACAGGCAGCTGCTGCTGCAGATCCTCACCTCACTCTATCACGGGGCTCATACCTGGAGAAGGATTTTGTTTCCAGGAAAGAGGATGCAGGTCTGTGGGGTGCTCACTCCCTTGTTGCCCACCTCCCAGGTCACCAACTTATAGATATTCCAGAGAAAAGCCCAAAGTTTGATTTGGAAACAGGACTTAGAGCCAGAGTTTAGCACTTCACCCCTGGCAGAGGGAGCAGCTCTGTCCTAAACCTGCTGCAATTCCCAAGGGCTCTCAGAAGGAACACTGGGGGTTGGGGCAAAGCATAAATGAGTCAAAAAGAGTCAGAATGTTACAACAACAAAAAAAACCACCCTATGGAATGTGTAAACAGGACTGCTGAGTGCCAGACATGGGAAATAGTTCTTCTGGATGTTGGGTGAACACTGTCCAGTCCTGGGAGGAGCTGGAGAAAATGAGCAGAGGTGTAGGAAAAACATGACCTGCAAGGACAGCTGGAAGGAAACGGGTTTGTTTAGTCTGGAGGATGCTGGAGACAGGCGTGAGGAACAGTTGGATGCTCCACAGAGAGCTGTGTCTGTGGGATTCCAGCTGTGCAGCAGGAGGAACCACACGGCTGGGTCTTGGAGTGACACAGGGGTGCAGGAGGAGGGATGTGGGAAGGGACTGCCCACAGAAAGGGATCCGTGCTCTCACTGGAGGCCTTAAAATCTAGTTTCATCAACAGTTAAAAACCTTCTCTCCAGGAGTCTTTCCTGATACTGTTATCCAAGAGCTGTGGAAGCTCCCTGCAGCCAGAGGTGCACATGGCTGATGCTGCAGAATTTCCAACTACGAGTGTAACTTCCAAAAACTAAGGAGCAGCTTGGACTTGGTCTCCTCTGCAAACGAGGGCAGTTGCAGACCCACAGCTGGGTGGGAAGACGCCCAACCTGGAAGCTGTATGTGAAGTAATTCTCCTTCCTGTGCCTCAGTTTCCCTTCCTTGTGAAATTATAGATTAGAGGGGTGGGATGCTGGAACATACAAGAGGTTAATCCATTCTTGCAGGACATGCAGACACACCAAGCACTCACTGCTGCAATGAAGGTGATTCCACATCTCCAACTCTGTCCTTCCCCACCTTAAATATTTCACCAGCTCTGCCCTGGGCTCTGCAGCCCTTGGCCCAGCTCTCCCAAATTTTGGATTGCACAAGCCTGGCTGAGGGCACAGGAGCTCCCAGAGCTCGGTCCCTACCCCCATCCCACATCCCATGTTTGCTTTCTAATTCCACACCAGGATTTGTTCACCTGCAGGACAACAAGACACAGCCCACCATGGGAAGGACTCCAGCTGCCCCTCCCCTGAGCAGCGGCTGCCAGGCTCTGCTTTTCCACTTTTCTTTGGAACAGAAAATCCTGAATGTTGCACCAGGCTGAGGGTGAAGGTCAGGGCTGTGCTGACATTGGACAGTGGCCATCCAAGGAGGGGAAAAGTCGGAGCTGTGGCCAGTGGCAAAGGGCACAATGTGGCGGTGGAGCTGAGCCCTCCCTCTGCCTCATCCTGCCTGTCCTGCTCCCTGTCCAGGGGCAGCTCCTTCCTCACTTTGTCCCCAGAGGAGTGTGACCACCATCTATACCTGTTCCCTTGCTTAACGCTTGGACTTGATAATCTTAAAGACCTTTTCCATCCTAAATGGATCCTATGATTTGGCAGTGCTGTCACCCTTCCCCAGGGATTTCAGGATCATGCTCTGATTCTGAAGGATCTTCACTGGGCTGGTGAGGGAAGGAGGGCTCAGGTCCTTATCTTGATCTTGAGTGTTCCCAGACTGCAGGTGACAATGATCCCACGGATCACAGATCCCAATCTCCAGCAGCAACAGCTGCCACCTCCCAAACAAATCCTTTAAACCCTTCTGTGCCGCTGGCAACGGATGAACCGGAGCACGGAGGACACGGGGGACGCTGCTGAACTGGGCTGTGCTGGGTGAGAGGTGAGACTGGGAACACAGCGCTCCGTGTCCCTCCAGCCCGGGGCTGTGTTAGACATGTCTGAGCCCCAGCGCTGCCCGGTTCCTCCTCGGGGGGCCCGGGGCTGCCAGAGCCCGGAGGGGACACGGGGAACACGGGGACGAGGACACGCGTGAGCCGCCCCGGCTGAGGGCGGGGATCCTGCCCCCTCGGCCTTTCCTAGTGGATTTTTCGGGAGATCTTGGACACCAAGAGAAGGCCGAGGTTGGGCTCCTCCGGGCTCACGTGGAGTCCCAGACCCCACTTTCCTCCCCGTTTTCCCGGGACGGGACAGTGCCCGGGGAGGCCGGGGCAGGACCCGCTCCCGGCCGGGCTCTGCACAGCGCGACCCCCCCGTGGGGACCCGCACTGCCTCACTGGGACCCCCCCTCCCACCGCGCCGCTTCCCAGCTCCATCCCAGCGCACGCTTCTCTCTTTTGGGGTGTTTTCCTTTCGGGCCG
>WBNO01020346.1:0-15611 GCA_013400575.1 Peucedramus taeniatus | reverse complement strand
CGGGGCGCGGGGCCGCTCCGCCGCCGGGGGCTGCACAGGCAGGTGAGTCCGCAACGGGACCTCCGCTGGGGCGGGAGGCGGGGAGGGGAGGGCCGGCAGCGCCGCGCAGAGCGGAGCTTCCCCCGGGGAAGCACCGGGGCTTCCCTCGCCTGCGACGCCCCCGGTGCCAAGCGGGGCCGGGGGGATCCCCGGGCATCCCCCGGCTCACGGAGAATCCCGGCGTCCGGATTGCCCCCGGCTCCTCAACAGCATTTCCTGGCGCTGGCGGCGACCCCCGGGGTCGGGCTGGGGATCCCCGCGCTCTGCTGCGGGCTGGGAAACCCGCGGTGGGGCAGGGGCTGGCTTGGCTGTCCTCGCTGCCGTTTCTAGTCCGCATCCCACCCGCAGGGGTGTCCCGGTTCCGTGGGCAAAGCAGTCCCCTCCCGGGACACCGGGTCCCAGCTCATTCCGGTGATTTCCCGGGTGGGAGGAAGAGGGTACCAAGGGGATGTGTTTGTCCCAGGTTACCTCTGTAAGACTGGAGGGCTGATGCAGTGTGGGCTCTGGGGTACCTGTGCCCTTGATGTGCCCTGAGCTCTGGTTCCCTCTCAGGACCCTCCTGGATCCCGGGGCTCGGGCAGTGCAGGGCTGAGCTCTGCACAGGTGTGACCTTGGGGTGTGTCGGCGTGGCAGGGCTGTGTGACAGTGCCCAGCACTCGGGGTGCTCACCTGCCTCTGCTGTGGGGACCACCCTTGGGTGGCCACCTCTGCACCACACCGAGGAGCCCCGGTCAGCACCCCGAAGAGGGTTTGCCGGTGTTGGAGTGCTCCGGGGAGCAGTGGGACCAGCAGGCAGCTTTGCTGGTGGCACAGCTCGGGGCTCTCGCGGCGCTGAGCTCTGCCCGACCGGCTGACACAGGTGCCTGTTAGCGCCAGCGGCTTTGATTGTGGGATGGTGGGAGAGCTCCTGGATCCTGCCCCCAGAGCTCCTCTGCCACGGCCGGCACAGGAACACCCTGGGACCCCTGGACGTGATGGGACCCAGGGCTGGGAGAGCCGGGCAGCGCTCGGAGCGCTCAGACACGGCCCTTATCTGCTGCCACCACCCTGGGAACTCGTTGCACGCTCAGCTCCAGTGAATTTCCTTTTTCTGTTTTTGTTTCTTTCCTGCTGACGCTTTTCCCCTCCGGAATCAAGAGCTGGATGGGGCCCATGGTTACGGGGTGGTGTGAGCAGCCCGACCCCACGGTGGGGCGGCAGTGGGCAGAGCACAGCAGCAGCCAGCACCCACCTGTGCCGGTCCCCTCTGAAGGAGAAAACCCGCTGCGTGTCCGCTTGTGCCCCTGGCGCTCCCGGAGAATGGAGCCGGGAGCAGGAACCTGCTGAGCCGCTGCCTGCACATGTTTTCCGTGGCATTCCCCGGGGGCCGCCTGCAGCGGCCGCTCGCCCGGAGCCGGGGCTCGCGCTGGTGCGTGCTCGGGCCGCCGCAGGATGCATCGGCCTCCTGCGAGCAGCGATCGCGGCGCCGTGACCTTGGCAGGGCGGGAGCTCACCCCGCCTCTGGCTCAGCCCGAGCGCCTCCGGCTGTTACAACCCAGCTGCCGGCGCAGGAGACGTGCCCAGCCCCTGGGGCCTGATCCTGCCACGCAGGAGCCTGGAGCGAGGTGATGGCCGGGCATGGGGGAAAGCGTGAGCCGTGACGGCTGTCCTGATCCCCATCCTTGTCCCTGCTTCTTGGCTAGAGTCAGCTGTGGTGCTCACAGCCAGTGCAGTGACAGTTCTGCCCCTGTCTCCCCTAGACTGACGCTGTCCCCTTGTTGTCCCTGTCTCAGATGCGCCAAGTCCAACTGAAGCCACTGCGGGTGTGAGGAAGGCAGTGCAGCACCATGACTGTGGCACGGGGGGCTCTCCTCCGCCCCATCACCATGGGACTGCTCCTGCAGAGCCTCTTCCTCCTCCTCCTCCTCCTCCTGGGCTCCTGCCCCCACCCAGCCGCTGCCTTCCCCAAGGGCTGTTACCCCTCAGAAGAGGAGGGGCTGAAGACCTTTCGCTGCAGCAACGCTCAGCTGACCGAGGTCCCCAGGGACATCCCCAATGACACCAACAAGCTCTACCTGGACTTCAACCAAATCCCCTTCCTGCCTCGCGATGCCTTCCGGGACCTGCCACTCCTGCTGGAGCTGGATCTGTCCCACAATGCCATCGCCAGAATCGAAAGTGGCGCTTTCCAGGGCCTGGCAGAGCACTTGCACTCCCTGGACTTGTCTTCCAACAGGCTGGTGTCGGTCAGCAAAGACGCCTTTAGCAACCTGAAAGCCAAGGTGAACCTGTCCAACAACCCGTGGCTGTGTGACTGTCGGCTGCAGGAGCTGATCCGTGCGGTGGAGCTGGCGGCCGACTCCTCGGGGGGCATCGTCTGTGACTCCTCCACACAGGAGGAGCACGTGGGCAAAGCTTTCCTGCAGGTCATTGCTGACACAGACTTCTGCAACGTGTACAAGAAGACCACGGACATCGCCATGCTGGTCACCATGTTCGGCTGGTTCGCCATGGTGATTTCCTACCTGGTTTATTACGTGAGGCAGAACCAGGAGGACGCCCGGCGGCACCTGGAGTATCTCAAGTCCCTGCCCAGCAAGCAGCGGCGATCGGAGGAGTCGTCCACCATCAGCACTGTGGTGTGAGCACCAGCATCCTGCAGGACACGGGGACGTGTGGAGCTGGGGACCGGCCACTCCAGGGGCTGCAGGAGCTGTCACCAGCCACTGGCATTGCACAGAGATGCTCATGGATTTGTTCTGTTCTCCTCCTGGCAGCAGCAGCCACGGCTGATGAGTCCCTGGCTCTGCTGGCTGAGGTCAGGGATGGATATCAGACATGAGCACGGAGGATCCGCAGCATCCTCCCAAGCTGTGGAGGACTGGAGCAAGCTGGAGCATCCCCCTGGCATGTGGCCATTGCTCCAACTGACATTTGGACTTCATCTAAAACTTTTTATATTTCCTCTGCAGAGATCCCTTGGGGCATTAATGGAATCGGTGTTTTCATCTCTCCCTGGCTCCCCCTTGGCTGCCCAGGGGATGCTATGGCAGCCCAGGGCAGCCTGAGCCCGGGTCCCTGCTGGGAGGGCAGTGGGGAGGAGCAGTACAGGTGCAAGGCCAGTGCCCTGCCAGGTCACTGGCCCTGGAGGGTCACGGGCTGCGGCCGCAGCCAGCGGGACCAAGAGGTGGGGCCGGGGGTGGGGACACACCGGTTGGTGCCGCCCCATCTTCCGTTTCATCTCCCTGCCCCTTTCCTGGCACCCTCAGGCCAGGTGGGGCAAGGGGTATGGGGGTCCCCACTCAGACATGGGGTCGCTGATGGGCAAACCCAGGGCCTTTCCCCTCGGAGTGTGGGGCACGAGAACCAAACGGGAAATTAACTCCTGGGGCAGAGCCCTTTGGGGCTGCCAATGGATGTGGGTGCTGATGGAGGGGAAGCTCGGGGTCCTGGCAGTGTGTCCAGCCCTGCTGGGACGTTGGGGGAGTGATTTTCCCCTCGGTGCTCTCGGGGACCATGAGGGAGGGTGTTTGCAGCACCCTTGGCCATCTGCCCGTGTCACTGCTGGAGGGGAGCTCCCACCTCACAAGCTGCTGACTGGTCACTGTGATGGGAAGCAGGATGGAGGGAGCTGCCACGGCTCCTCCGTCATCTCCCCGCTCCCACACTGCTGTCAGGAGCCTGAATCTCCCCTAAAATATCCCAAATCTCTTCTTGACGCTTCCAGTATTGGGCTGCAGGTTCCTGGTGGCAGTGGTGGAGGTGATACTGAGCACAGGGCTGGCACAGGCAGGGGTCAGTGCCCACTTTTGGGCATGCAGGGTCCAAGTGGCAACTCAGAGCAAAGCCAGAGCAGCCCCAGACTCTCCCACTTGCCTGTCTGGCCTCTGGGACATCTGGTTTAGCTGGTTTTGGCCTTTTTTTAAACCAACCAATGCTAAATTGCCTTAACTCACCAAGAGCACCAACCAAAGCTGCTGGAACCTCCTCTGTACCGGGCCAGACCTGCCTTGTTGCCAGGCTGAGCCTCAGCCCCTGGTGTGGGCAGCACATCTCAGCACAGGCAGGGCTCCGGCCCCGGCCACTGCCCGGTGGGAGCCGTGGGACTGAGCCGGCCAGGAGCAGGGCCCACGCCCTTCCACAAGTGCCTGATTCCAGCGCAGAGCAGGAGCTCTGCAACGCACAAACACCTCGGCCCCAGCTCTCATCCGGGTGTTCCCGCAGCCCCACGGCAACTCCTTCCCTCTCTTCAACAGGCTGAGGAGAAAAGGGGCTGGGGGGGACCCGACTAAACCCCCCTAGGCTGCTACCCCCACGCCACCGCTTGTGCCCGCAGCATGGGGGATGCCGGGATCACCCGACCCATCTGTGTTTGGGTTAAGGGACATTTTAGTTCTTACTTTATACGACAATAAAATTGGCTTTTACTTTGGAGCCGGTGGCCGGCGTGTGCTGGTGTGTGTGTCTGTGGGTCACCGCGCCCTGGTGACGCTGTGGCTGCAAAGGAAGGACGGAGGTGCCCGCGACAGCCGATGTCTTTGTGGGCAGGCTCTTGCAGAAACAGGACACCCGTCCCTCCGGTAACCCTGCCCCAGCCTTCAATAATGAACACCCGCGGCTCGGCTCAGGTCGCTGGCACGGTGCCGGTGCCCGCGGCACCCAGGACCCTGTGGAGTGGTTTCCCAGGGCTCTGCTCCGCTGCCTGCCCTCCCGTCCTCACCCGAGCAGCCCCCGGCATCGCGTGGTACACGGGCAGGATCACGACGGCCGGGAGGGACAGCGGCACCTTCCAACCCCACGGTCCCAGCGGCCCCCACAAGAGGCCTCTCCGGTCACAGCCCCGTCCCGGTTTGCCGGCGCCTCTCCCCGCGTGATCCGCGCTGGAGTCTTGTGCCATGGAAGGTGAAAGCCGGGCCCTAACGCAGAGTGACAGTTCCCGCTCGTGGGACATTAACCTTGTTTGTCACTCGGCTGTCTCCAGACGCAGACCCCGGGCTCTGGAGCAGATGGCTGCCGTCCCCCGCTCCGGTCACTCCCTGGGGATCCTCCTCCCGCGGCTCCCGGAGCAGCTGGGGAGAGCTGGGGGACACGCAGGACACGTGCCCCCAGCTGCCACCCTGTCCGTAGGGCCGTGGCTCCCTGGAGTCCTGCTGGTGTCCCCTCTCACGGGGCTGGATGATGCTGAGTCCCCCGGGCTCAGCCCTGCTCTGGATCCTGTCTGTGGAATTACTTGGATGGAAACCATCAGGTTCATTACAGCCCACACTGATGAGCACAGGGGAAAGGAAGTGGATTCCAGGGCCTTGTCTGGATGTGGAACAGCCACTGGCCTGTGTGGGTGTACAGGGGGATAAAATACACATGAAGTCTAAGAAAAATCTGCAGTAAGATTTGGGAAGGTAACTCAATCTGGGATGGATAGAATTGTGCTGGATCTAGGCTGTCAGTACTGTCAGATATTTAATCAGGTGTGACAGGGAATGGGGAAGAACAGAAAAATGGGTTTATGGGGATATTTCCTGGGGGTGCTGTGGCCAACCTGATGTCTTGGGAGCAGGGGGACACAGCCTGCCAGATGGCTTAAATCTCAAGGAGGGATTTTTCTCATCCCACTCTTTCCAGTTGCAAGGTGCTGTGGGGCCAGATCCTGCTGAGAGTGGGACCTGGCACTTGGCACAGTGGGTACGAGGGGCTCAGTGTTACAGGCAGCACTTCTCCTTCAGCAAGGAATTAGAATCATCCCTTTTAATACCCCTCTCTGGGTAATTCATTTCCTGATGTAGATTTATCCTCAGTGATCAGCAGCAGGAGAATTAACAGCGTGACCTCCTTCTGTGCGTTCCAGCACGCCGGTAAATCTCCGTTATTAACTTCCAAGGAGCTCTGCCTGCCCGGTCATTAACCGGCCTGCTCTCCTCTCCAGGATGGAGGAAAACGTGTCACTGGGGCAAGATCTACGACCTGAATCCTCTTGGCAGGGATGACTCTTTGCCTGGAATCCCTTGGGATCACAGGGATGGAGGAGTGTTCCTAGGAAACGCCCAGGATGTGCCAGGGAACACCCTGCCAGGGGGTCTGTGCTCCCAACAGTAGGGCTGGTGGGGGGAAGGGGGGCTTTGGGAGAAAGTTTTGGGAGGAAGTTTTGGGAGAAGCCCTGTTTTCCCCTGTCCACAAGTGGAGCGTGTTCCCAGACTGCATCCTGAACTTTGAACTGATTAGATTTCCAAGAGGGAAGGAAGGATGTCTAATTGTTTAATTTCCACAATTAGAAAAATATTTATCAATAATTAGGAGTGATGGCAGCAATTACACTGGGATTAAAGCCAGGCTACACTTCATCACCCGCCTTTCACTCAGGGACCTTATTTATTTCTTTCACCCCCAAAAAAATCCATGTACAGCTGCGTTGCTGCTAATAATTAATCATCCTTGTTCACTGCCTGCACAGGACTCATTAATCCAATGATGCCAGTGGTTCTAGGAAGGCTGCTGGGCACATCGTGTGGTCACTGGGCTTGGGCAGGAGAAAATTTAATTTCAGTGGGTAGGAAAATGAAGCAGAGCTAAAAATCACAATAGCACTTCCTGTGCCTGTGGTTGAGAGCTCAGTGGTTCAGCCAGCAGTGCTCTCCCCTCCAGACTCCCTGGTGATTTTCCCTCTCATCACTCGTCCAAGGCAGGCATGGCTGAGTCCAGGGATCATTTTCCAACAGCTGTTCTTTTAGGATGAAGTTGTACCAATTAATAAAATTGTGTGACCCTCAAAGTTTTCCCTCTCAGAGGGAAATGTTGTATTTCCAGGTATTTTTCCTGTCTTAGAAGACCCAGGACCATCAGCATCCATGGTCTAGGGCTCGGGTTCATCCTCCTGTGGAAGCAACAGGGACCTGTGTCTGTGGCACTTTCAGTGTCACCTGGGCACTCTTGGAACACCCTCAACTCTTGGGCAAGCTTTGTTTTCAAGCAACTTTCCACTGATATGGCTCCTGGATGTTTCCTTGGAGGAATTCCTGGGGGATGGATTTGCCAGGGTTGCACCACATCCATGCCAAGTGTGATGAGTACCTGGGTGTGTCAATCCCAGGGCACCTGCTCTGCCTGCTTCCCACAACCCCTCTCCTTATTACCTACAAGCAGGGGCCATGAGGTGTGTCCTGGGCAGGTCTGTGGCTCCTGCAACTCCTCTTGGCTTAAATTTAGAGGAAAAGCTGGGTTGTGGGTTAATGAAGCTGCTGCAGGGAGTTACAAGACAACTTTCCCACTGCAGCTGAAGTGTCACTGTCCCCGGATGGACGAGTCCCATCACTGCTTGCAGCTCTGCAGTGAAGGTTTGAACACGTGTTCCTTAAGTGTTTCTCAAGTGGGTTGTTCCAGGCAGCTCTGATGGGAAAACAATGGGTTGCAGCTTCCAGCTGGCAGATTATTCCTGTTATTTTTGCCATTTGTGGATGTTTCAAAGCTCTCGTGTGCTGTCAGTATGTGCTGAGATCCAGGAGGTCTGTGTGGAGAGGAGGACAGGAAGTCTGAAGTTCTGAATTTATTATTTGTGAGGACTCCTCAATGTTCTCAGGTTGTTGTGGTGGTCCTTGGCACAGAATGAGGTCGGAGCTGTAGGACCAGGGCAGGTTAAAGTGGGGGTTCAAAGGGCTGAGCCTTGCAGGGGTGATGGAGTTGTCTCACCTCACCAACAGCATCAGGCACAGCCCAGTTTTCCATGAGTCCTCCTGTAAAGCCAGAGCCAAGCAGAAGAGGAGGATTTGAGGGGGATTTAAAGCAGCGAGGAAAGATCTTGCAGAGCTGTTGCAGCTGTGGGAGGTAGAGAGGGATGGGAAGAGTTGAGGTGAGAGCTGATCACAGGGATTTGTACATCCCGAGGTGTGACAGGGAAGAGAGAGGTGTGAGGGATGGTGTCAGCCACAAAAGGCTCAGCTGCTGCCCCAGGCACCCAGCTCCGGCCGGATGCAGAGGACTTTCACACAGGAAAGGTCAGGGAGAAGCCACTTCCTTCAGGTTTTTATGAGTCTCCACAGAATTACTGACACAAACTGCTTTGCAATGTGATACTTAAATATTTGAGCTATTTTTCTGCTTTTAGAATCATAGAATTCCAAGATGGTTTGGGTTGGAAGGGATATTAAAACTCATCAGCTGCACCCCCTGTCAGGGCAGGGACACCTTCCACTATTCCATGTTGTTCCCTGGGAGCTCTGCCCAACATGCCTTGGACACTCCCAGGGATCCAGGGGCAGCCAGTGCTCCTCTGGGCAACCTGTGCCAGGGCCTCACCACCCCCACAGGGAAGGATTTCCTCTGTGTATCCAACTTAAATTTTCCCACTCAGTTTGAGGCCCTCTGAAGAAGTGGAGGTGCTGTAAGAGCTTTTAGGAGGGAGTACAGTTCATTTGTGACTCTCCATGGCACTTAGTACATACTTACAGGTTTTTCCCCTCATAATTGATGCATGTGGAATTTCCTCCTGCTGAAATAGGCCAAGAGAACCAGGCAGCACCGCTGAGCCCGGCTGCTTCATCTGTCTCAGCCTGAGCCATGCGCGGTGTCCAGTTGGCAGCGAGGATAATCAGCCCAAGGGCAGTGGAAATGCTCATTACAGCACACTTTATTCCTTAGTATTTAATAAGTAATGACTTTGAAAAGCTCGGAGCGGGGTCTGTGCCCGTGCAGTCTCCTGCTGTGTTCCTGTCACTATGGATAAGTTAAACTGGGTTGAATCGGGTCGATTTTTGGATGAATACCCACCAAGGAATTTCGAGATGTTGTAAGTTGGGGTTGTTGAGTGGGAGATGCTTCTTTTGCTTGACTTAGTTTTCCTTTGTGAAAGCAAGGAGGAAAGCTGGGCACTGCTTTCTACAGCTCAATGTGTGCAGAGAAACTGAGTTTTCTGATGTCCCTCAACAAAGTGAGTCTGGAAGGTAAAAACTCCCACAGGGAACAGCTTAGAAAAAAGCTCTGGAAGCCTATGTTCCAGCAGCTGTGCCACTGAAGGCTCAGCTGGGGCTGGGGAACATTTGGAGTTACACATGAAGTTCTTGATAGTGGTCAAATAATCTTTACTCACTCTGTGAGCAGGGTGATGGATCACTGCAGATCCAGCAGCTAACCTTCCAAAGCGGGTTGGGGTGAAGTTTCTCTGGGAAGAAAACGTTCCCATTAGCTCAGTGCTTTGGCAATTTGCATCATCCGGTGAACTAGACAGGAATTCACAGCTGGTGTAAGAGGATCGGCTGTTCCTACAGCACCTGGGGCCAGCCGGGCCCTGCACGAGGGTTTGATGCAGCTGAAGGGGAAGATGCAGCAGGAGGAAGTGGAAGAGGCTCTGCAGACTCTCTGCTTCCCTCTGGAATATTCCCTCTTTATTCTGGGGACAAGGAGAGAATTATAACCTGGGTTCTTGATCCTCCTGAGTGCTGGGCTGTGTAATCTGTTACTCACCCTCTCTTTTGTCTTGGAGACATGATTTTCCTTTCTCCTCATGTCCAGGCTGGAACATTTCAGCATTTCAGAAACAGTGAAAGAAATGTGGGGGAAAAAAAAGTGTGTGGGGGGAATGTAATGCTTTTAAATCTCAAAGATCAAATACTTCTGTTAATGTCTGCTAGAAATTCCTCACAGAGATTTTGGCATATGCCAGTCTGGCACATAACTCCACCGCAGCCACCTGCCATTCTGCCTGGAATTGTTTGCAGCTCCTTTGTGTTCTCTGAGCAGCACAAAGCTGTGGCGTGTCTGGTGTCACCACCAAGTAACAGACTCTGCACTAAGCCACGTGACAAACTTCCTTTTTTTCCCATTTAATTAGTTTTCCTTGCATGAACACTGTTTTAAGCAGTGCTTTTTTCAGTCTAAGGGGTCCCTGAACACTGGAAAACCTAGGGGTGTATGAATGAGGATATTTTGTTCCATAGAGAACGGAGGATTCCAGGATTGGCAGCTAAAATGAAAAGAACACCACAACACCAAGAATTCTTTCACAGCTGCTCTTTGGCTTTCCAGTCTCTGCCAGTTTAATAGCAGGATTTTGCTCCGTACATTCTGGCTTGAGGCCTGGCACAGGTCCGACACTCCACCTCATTGTTGGGACTGTAAGTTCCAGGACCACAAACCACTGTGAAGAGAACAGAGTCGGGGTTCCAGCCACTTCCCCCCTGTCTCGGGGGGGGCCATCAGACATCCCCATGAGCCTTCCCAGTGCCCTGTGGGAGCTCCTACCCTTCCAGAGCTCCCTGAGCCTCTGGCTAAATCCCCCTCAACTCTACAACCTGCAGCAGGTGCTGCAAAAGAACTTGAAAAATTTCTTGAGAATTTTCTAGCAGGACTTCCTTGAAGGGAATTGTTTCTTATGGGCTCTGGGTCCTGAGGATTGTCACTCACCAGTGACACCTGAAAGGAAAAAACCCCACTGCACTACTTCTACTTTGCTTGGAAATGCAACTACACCTGTGAATGCACTGACACGTTCCACTGGCTCATTTCCTATCATTACTTTAAATCTATAATGTGACTATCTTCCCAAAGGATGAACAGAAATATCCCTGCTTTTGACCCCAATATTTCCTAATCCTCCCCAGAGCTCTGTGCCCAGCTCTAATCAGCTATATTTAAATCAATGAGCTATATTTAAATGGATGTGTTTTATATTTACCGCAGCAGCTGGCGCAGTTCTGGTGGGTGTGGTGGTTTTTCCCAAAACCTGGCCGACAGCTGTCGATGGGAGTCATGGAGAAGCTGTTGTCCACGTACTGTATTGTAGGAACAGCGTGAAACTCCTGCTTCAAAACGTGTCTCATCTGACAGAAAAACTTCCCAATTCTCTCTGCTGCCTAAAATTCAGAAGTATTGGGAGAATAAAAGCATAGTCAGTTGATTTTTGTTGATTTAAAATTATCAGGAAATATTTTCTAGTCCTGATTTCCACAAACTGACTTGTCACCTTAATTGGGAGTGCTCCTTGGCTTCAAGGGGCCTGGATTCAGACCTAGGATGTGAGCTGATCCCAAGATTTAATATTTAGAAGGCAGAGAGAACAGATTTTAGAAGTTGGCTACAGTAGACTTACTTTAAATTGCATTCCATTGACCAAATCATAAATCAAAAATTTCATTTAGAGAACTGGAAACTCAATATCAATAACAGTGTTTATCCTTCTTTATTATTAGAAGTAAATACAAAGCAAGTAATGAGCCTGATGTTTTAACTGTTTTTTTAAAGCTATTTGTATCAATTTGACTTCTAAACCTACTTTTCTTCCTGAATGGAATTATTTTAAATCCATGAATCATCATTTACAATATTAATCCTACAAAATCTGGGTAAAGATGGATTACTACCAGTCATATCTGCTGGAGCTAGGGCAGAGGTGGATGTTAAAGAGGCAGAGAAGACACGAGGTAACTGACACAGAACCTGTCGGACTCTCCTGTTTGTCACATCTTCACAGTAGTAAGGAATCTCGTGGCAAACTTCTTCCCATCCTGGTACAAATGGATTGACTGTGGATGGAGGAAAAAAGACCCATGAAAAGGGGGAAAAAGATAGACTAGGTCCTTGTGGTTTCTATCCAGTTCCTTCCTTTGTTTAGTGAGAGTCAGAGGTCAACCAATACAAAACTGGGGGGACAGGGGGGAAATACACTAAGCTGAAATAATGAAAAGAGTGTCTCATATAGAAACCTCAGGGTCCTAAAAGGGCGAAAGTTTTATGTAAAATTAAAAATCTTTGGGTCATGAAGGTTTCTTGACTTTACTTAAGGGAAAATATCCACAAAACTGTTCCATAAACTGTTGGATGGTCCCTCTTGGTGCATGGTGAGAACAGATACAGGAGTGAGTGTGGTCAGAGAATTAAAGAATAACCTCCTTCCCTCAGTGATAAACCATCTCTAACTCAAGGCATCATCAGAGGTGATTTAACTTGTTTGTGAGGTGAAACCACCTCAGTATTGTCATGAGGGAACTGTGAGGCTCTTGCTTTAGCTCGGTGCAGTTTCCTAGAATCAAGCAAAAAATTCAAGGCTGGGCTGGATGGGACTTTCCAGCTGTTCTAGTGGAGGGTGTCCTTGCCTATGGCAGAGGGAGAACTGAATGAGCTTTAAGGTCCCTTCCTACCCAAACTATTCTATGATTCTAAAACCAGAGTGGTCCCAGACTTACTAAAACTCAAATACTGAAACTCAAATATGACAGTGACATTAGGGCGTATTATGGGCTGCCTCCTTCTGACAATCCTCTCTAACCTTGGTAATAACTGCTCTCGCTAGGATTGTAAAAAATTGAACGGTAAGTTTAACATAAAAACTGCGTTTTAGCTCCATCTGTGGGCAACAAAAAAAAATACAGGGACTCCAAAAAAAAAAAAATCAAACCCGGAACAACTTTCGGAGGTGCTCTTGACTCTGCTGTTTTTCAGACATTGTTTGTAGCACTCACAGGATGCTCATAACAATAAACGATCCCTCCCAAACAAACACTGAAGTCGGTTACCTAGAAAATTAACAAACAGCTCATACTGGAGGCCATTCTTTGGTGTCCTGATGGAGTGGCACTTGAAGGACGACTCTGTGATGTGGCAGGTCAGGTGGGAGATGGTGCTGTTGAGGATTTTTTTTAATACCTCGATGAACAAGTCGTTGGTTTTCAGCCTGCAACCCGTTGTGCTAAAGCGAACAGACACCTGATAGGCATGGTCAGCTTCCCTGTAGGCTGGGAGGAAATAGCTTGGGTGTGAATCTGGGGTGTGATCACAGATCGAATCTTAGACAGATTAACAGTTCTTTGTATCTGAAATATGGGCTTTTATTCAAAAGTAAATAAATAAATAAAGCACAGCCATTAATTATGTCACAACACATTCGTCCTTGACAGAGCTGACTTAATAGTAAGAGACATTTTAGTTTGAAGCATACAGGAATTTATGTACTTACTGGAGACTCTGTTCCCAAATAATAATAGCAAAAAGGGAGGTAAAATGGCACAGAACCAGCATGTCTGCAAAGCTGTGTGTCTGAAATGGATTGGTGCCAATTCTATGCAATTATGGTGTAGGAGTAATTTTATTATTATTTTTTAAGTTAGTGTTTCTCAAGCATTTTTTGGGTTGTTATGTTGTGGGTGGGAAGTGATGTTGGTGAAGTGTGGTTACAAGAGGTGGAAGGGGCTGGAGTGCAGATCTCAGAAAACTCTGGAATTTTTGCAGTTAGTTCTGTACCTAAGGGTAGAGATTGTTTTATTGCCATATATCCTTGGGAACATTAATATTAAACTTTTTCCAAAACTATGAAAAGGTGCATGTGTGTTTGTAGGTAAAAAAAAAAAATTTTCTATTCCGAACTTTAATTTTAACTAATTATTTTGGTGTTTTTTTAATCAAGCCTTGCAATAAACACAGAGTTCACAAACCCACCAATCTGCAAAGACCATGTTCTTATTCCTAACTTATCAATCTTACCATAAACCATGAATTTATAGGCCTCTACCATTTCTGTTTCTTCCTGTGTTGTGGTTTCGATGACTTTGTGGGAGAGAGTACAAGTGTAGGCACCAGACATTGACACCATGAAACCCATCACCATCAGTTTCCCTGTGTCTGTCACATTCACATAGCTTTGCCCTAAAATAGAAATATTGGATTACCAGAAATTTCCACTTTCTTATGCATTCAGAACATTTGAAGAAGAAATCTTGCTTCTGTACATAATGATGCTGGTTCACGTTAGCCTGAAATGATCTAAAATTTATGACTTTTAGGATTTACTACAAATTTCCTTTTAGCTAAAGTATTTGTAACTTTTAGAGGGAGAAGGGGAATGGAGTTTAATGTCGGAACTTGTGGAAATATCTGGCAAAGGGCTAAGGAACCACTGGGGGGTGTGAATAGAAACATGAAAAATATGTGATATTTTTAGTCTGAACTAACCTTGTAAAACTCTTCCATCTGGACCCGTCCACAAATAGTTGGGATCTATTATTCTTTCTTGAGAAAGAGCCAAATCCATACAGACCAGGAACGGGCTGTTTGCAAACACCTTAACATACACGTTCACTGCAATAGAGACTCAGGTAAATTATGTAAAATGCTGACATTGAATGAAATCACAAAAAAAAAACCCAAAAAAACCCCCAAAAAACCCCACCAAAACTAATTGGGAATTGTGTTTAAAGTGTTTTTTTCAGTTTTGGACTTGCAAAGTGTAATATTAAAGCTAAATCTCCATTTGTTCTTAATTAATATCCTGGAACTGTCCACAGTGTGGCTGGTGCTGACTGTTAGAGGGAGACACTTGTGTCCCACACACAAACTGTGGTACAGGCATAAAAAAGCACCAGATTTTTCAGTGAAACCCTCATTTACATGTTAAATTTTCATCAGTGCTTCCAGCAGCACTATGGGACAATTATATTTCCATCCCCATTCCCCTTTCTCTTGTTCCTGTGCATACAACATTCCACGTGTACTGGTGCTACATAATGATCCCTTGGCTTAAAACCACAAATTCCAGTAAAAAACTAAATCTAGATAGGAAAAAAGGACAAGTTTACCTTCATGCCTGGTGTCACCATAAACTTCATTCTTTCCAATTAAATCAATAGATTGCTCTTCCTTCTGTTCTGCTCTCACTTTAGGGAAAAGTAATTGGAATATTAGAGATCAATCTAAATGTGTGATTGTTAATCCTTTATTTCACCCTGGCTTTTGTCTTATTTTGTTTCTTTTGCCTTACTTTTCCTTTTTCCCTATGCTTTTTTCCTTAGCAACAAGCAGGAGCCATTGTTTTTGACCTGTCACTTTGTAATTGTTTTAGTGTCCATATTGCAAACCTGCCTGGATGTACCAGGTTCCAGACCAGATGAACCTTCCTCCTTACAAAAAGCCACTAAAATAGTTACAAAATGGGACTATGAAGTAAAGGCTCTGCAGTATGACCGTGAGCATACACAGGGCAGGGATCTACTCATCCCTTTCTCTTCTGCAAAACAGCAGGCTGATGTCAGGCACAAAGGTTTCTGTGACCTTTGTCCCCAGGAAAGGTGAAAATTATTGGAAATAGGGTTTTTTTTCAGGCCATGGGTGCACTGGGTTGGTCCTGCCTGACTGTTGTGTCCCAGGGTCGAGCCTGGGGGACAATGGGGTGTCATGGAACCTATGACAACCCCTCTTAAGGGGCTTTAGCTCCCTGTCCCCTCTTCAGGGCTTTTATCACCCACTGTGAGGGAAGGTTCTATGGGGACATTTATCCTCCACAGTGGAGAGGTACCCACCAATGAGGCATCAATCGAGCCCACCTGTCCCCTCTTGACTGGCTTCATCTCCCACTCTGAAGGAAAGTTCTATGGGGACATTTGTCCCCCACAGTGGAGAGGTACCCACCAATGGGGTGTCGCTGGAGCTCACTCTGTCCCCTCTAACAGCACTTCAATCTGCCACTCTGAGGGAATGTTCTGCGGGGATCGCCCCCCCCCCGGCCCAGCAAGCGGGACCCGCTGACCCGCTCCCATCACCTCTACCATCCTCTGAGAAGGCCGGCTTCACACCAACACAGCCCCGCAGCTGCTTTCCCACCCCTAGTCCCGCTCACCCCA
>WBNO01020345.1:15765-40540 GCA_013400575.1 Peucedramus taeniatus | reverse complement strand
GGACACATGGACAGGGGACACCTGCTGCTCTTGGGGTGACAAACAGACAAACAGATGGACGTATGGACAGCTTTGGTGACAGACAGACCATGGTCACGCTCTAGCGACACACAGCCAGCAGCCAGGTGGAAGCAGAGCCCCCCAAAATTGTGGGGAGAGGGGCTGAGGGGGTTCTGCTCCTGTCCCTGCTGTGTCCCAACACTGACCCCACTCCTGCCCACTGACCCCAGGCCGTGCTGCCAAATCTGCACCCGCCTGTGCCCCCCTGCCCTCCTGGCACCTGGCTGTGCCAGGGATCTGCAGGGTCCCACCCTCGCCGCTCAGCGTCCCCACGGGGTGGCGCCTTGTCACCTGCGCCACCCCGCGGTGTCCCCGCCGCTCCCAGCACTCACCACCTTGTAGGAGGAGGGGGTTTTGGTGCCGGGGGGGTCGGGCTGGGGGCCGGGGAGCCCCTGCGGGCCGGGGAGCTGCAGGCTGCGCCGCTTCTCCTTCATGGAGCCGCTCTGGTGCCGCTTCATGCGGTCGATCTGCTCCTCCACGCTCATCTTCACCTTGGTCTCGGTGGCGAACACGGCGCTCTTGGGTCTCTCCTGGGGACGAGTCCAGCCCCACGGTCACCCACTGGTGGCCGGTCACATCTTCCCAGTGCCACCCCCCTCTGCTGGGATGAGTCTGTCACTCTCGGGATGTCACTCCCGGGATGTCACTCTGGGGATGTCACTCCCGGGATGTCATTCCTGCAATGTCACTCTGGGGATGTCACTCTCGGGAGTGAGGAAGGTGCTGAATTCACCCTGGGGCTCTCCAGGAGGTGGATGGTGACACATAGAGCCACACTCCTGTCCCCAGTGTCCCCAGGCTGCTCACCCAGCCCCCCCAGCCCCCCCAGCCCAGCCCTACCCGAGAGCTGAGCCCGTTGGCCAGGCCGTTCCTCCTGGGCACCGCCTCGTCCTCCGCCGGAGACTTGGTCCTGGGGGGGACGATTCCCACTGCGGGGACACCACGACAGCGGGATGAGCCCTCGGGGAGCCGGGGCAGGGTCCCAGTGCCACCCGCGGGTGTCCCCGGTGCCGTACCCTTGTTGAGAGCCGCTTGTTTGTCCCCGTCGTGCTCCGGTCGGGTCTGCGGGAGCCCCTCGGGCGCGGGGCCGGGGGGGCTGGGCCGGGGGGGCTCCTTCTTGCTCTGCTCCAAACCTGCTTTGGACTGTGCAGGGGGGGAAAGGTCCCCAGTGAGCCCCAGCCCTGCCTGGGGACACCCACTGCTCTTGGGGTGACAGAGCAGGGACACACAGACAGGGGACACCAGCTCCTCTTGGGGTGACAAACAGATCAGGGACATATGGATAAGGGACACCCGCTCCTCTTGGAGTGACAGGGGACACATAGGCAGGGGACACCTGCTGCCCTTGGGGTGACAAATAAACCATGGACACACAGGGGCCACCCGCTGCTCTTGGGGTGACAGACAGATCATGGACACACGGACAGCTTTGTCACTCCAGCTCCTCTTGGGGTGACAGACAGACCATGGTCACGCTCTAGGGACACACAGCCAGCAGCCAGGTGGGACCAGAGCCCCCCGAAATTGTGGGGAGAGGGGCTGAGGGGGCTCTGCTCCTGTCCCTGCTGTGTCCCATCCTGTCAGGGCTGGGCAGCCACTGCTGTCCCCACAGGGACAGGGTGACAATCCCTCCACAGGGACAGGAGCTGGGGACAGGGATGTCCTGGCTGTGCTGGACGCAGTGCCCCGTGCCCATGGGGTCACACAGGGGCACGAGAGCCAGCAAAGGGACACTTTTGGGGTCCTTCCCCCCTTGCATCCCACGGGAACAATCCTGGAACTGCTGGGGTGACAGAGGGGTGTGACAACAGGCCCAGCGTGTCCCCCTAAACGCACCCTGACACCCCTGGATGACACAGCCACCACTGTGTCACCCACAGCAGCTGGCAGTGCCACCTGCGCTGGCACCGTGCCCCTTCCCAGCTCGGCACAGCCACTGCTTTTCCACGGCCACACATCCCCAGCCCTGGCTGTGAGGACACTCGTGTCACCTGTGTCCCCACACACGGCCAAGGTGCCACCAGGAGTTCCCAAATCCAGGTTTGCCCCGGAGTTGGGGGCTCGGAGGGACAGGGAGGGACAGTGACAGAGGCAGAGCAAAGCAGAGGGGACACCCAGGGACCCCGTCCCCAGGAGGAGGAGGAGGAGGGGACAATCCCTGTCCTGAGCGTGCACAGGGCTGGGGTCAGCAGGGGTGTGGCAGGGCTGCAGAGCTGTCCCCGCGCCAGGTGCCACCTCCACGGTGTCCCTGTGGATTCGCGGCGGGCAGCTCCAGCTCCTGAGGAGGAGGAGGAGGAGGAGGAGGATGAGGAGGACAAGGAGGATGATGATGATGATGCCCGCAGGGTCGGTACCTGTCCCCGCTTGGCCTCTCCTTGGTGCCAGGAAGGGGAGGCGGGGTAGGGCCAGAGGCGGCTCTCGCTGGGGAGCGGAGGAACGGCCGGAGGAGACTCCAGGGGCACGTAGGACTTGGGGAGGGGAGGCCGAGGCGGGCCCGGTTCCTGGGGCGGGCAGGAGCGGGAGGCGTGAGAGCAGAGAAGGAAGAGAGAGTTAGAGAAGAGAGCGAAACACGAAACACGAAACACGAAACACGGCAGGAGCATCCTGGAGCAAGGGATGGAGGAGAGGAGGGTCACTCTGGGTGTCCCACATCCTGCTGCTTGTCCCCAGGGCCAGGCAGGGCTTGGGGATGCCCAAATGAAGGGTTCTTGAGAGCTCTGGGGGTACCCAATTTGGGGAGTCCCCAATCCTGCCTCTGAGCAGCCAGGCAGGGTGGGGGAGTCCCCAAATTCCACCCTAAATCAATGTCCTGGGTGTGAAGGTGGCACCAGCCCTGGGTGAGGGCACTCAGAGCGGCTGTGGTGGCACCAGGAGCTGCTCCTGGAGCTGAGCAACTCCCGCCCCTCCGGCCACACAGCCCTGCGAGCACCACGGACTCCAAAGTCACCAGGTGACACCAAAGCCCATTCGTGTCACCAAAACGGTGCCACCAGGCAGAGCCACGAGGGGAGGCAGCTCCGTGCCCATGCCTGGCAGCCTGCCATCCCCCTTGGTGGCAAAGAGGGGACACCGGGGTCACTGACCTCGCCAGGGCCTGGCTTGGTGGGCGATCCCTGGGAGCCGGAGATGAGCGAGAAGGGGCTCAGGGGGCTGGTGAGGCTGGCAGAGCTCAGGGGGCTGGCGGGGCTGTTGGAGCTGTACGTGCCCGAGGGGCCCAGGGCCACTGCAAAATGAGATCATTAAAGATAATTATAAGATAATTATAAGATAATAATGAGGTTTTTCACCCCGCTGAGCAGGGACAGCCCCCCTCACCTCTGTGCTTGGCCGTGTCGGTGCCTCGGGAGGGGTTGTTCTTCCTCAGCCCCTCCATCACATCCTGGATCCGCCAGATCTCCCTCTGGATCTGCCGGTTGAGCATCTCGTTCTGGACAGGGAAAGGCAGCGCTCGGAGGGGTCCCGGGGGCACCGGTGCCAACCCCAAACCGGGCTGAGCCCACCCCAAACCCAGCCACGGGAGCTGGCCGGGGCTGAACCGCCACGTGCAGGATTTTATCCCGCTGGGATCTCTGGATCTGCTCCCTAGGAGCCCACCCAGGTTGGGGACTCCGGGCTGACCCCCTCGGTGGCGCCCAAGTGGCCACGGTGACCAAAGCTGGATGTGAGGGCTGGCATGGAGAACCCATGGATGGGGGATTTCATCTCCATGGGGACCCCAGGGAGAGTAGGGGACATGGATCTCCAGGTTAGGGGTGGCAGGGGACACACACACACACACGCCTGGATGTCCAGGTTAAAGGTGACAGGGGACACTCTCACCTGGATGTCCAAGTTAAAGGTGACATGGGACACACACACACACCTGGATGTCCAAGTTAAAGGTGACAGGGGACACTCTCACCTGGATGTCCAAGTTAAAGGTGACATGGGACACACACACACACCTGGATGTCCAAGTTAAAGGTGACAGGGGACCCTTTCACCTGGTTGTCCAGGTTCAGGGTGGCAGGGGACCCTCTCACCTGGATGTCCAGGTTCAGCTGCTCCCACAGGTCATCGTGCAGGGTGGACACCTCGCTCTCCAGGCTCTCATACTCGGCCGTGCTGTTTGCCAGGGCCTGAGGGATAGGGGGGGATCAGGGGGATCTTTGGCCCCCAGCACAGCCCCCCGAGCTGGGGAGGGCGTGGCAGCAGAGGGGACAAGCTCTGAGGTCCTCAGGGCACAGCAGAGACAGAAGCTAATTCGCTTTGTCCCCAGTGAGGGACTTTGGTCCCCAGGCAGCCAAGGGGAATTCCCAGCTCGTTTTCCATCCAGGAAGGGACAAAAGGGACCTGAATCCTGCCCCTTACCGTGCTGGCCTGGGACAGCTCCACCCGGATGTTGATGAGCTGGTTCTGCAGCGATTCCTTCTTGTGCAGCAGCTTCTCCGGGTAGGCGGGCTGGCTCCCGAACATCTCCAGCTCCTGGTGTGTCCCCATCAGGGCACTCTCCAGGCTCTCCTGTGGGGACAGACGCAGCCACGAGGTGCTGGCTGCTCAATGACACACCGGGAGTCTCCCCCAGCTCAGAAATGTCCCCAAGCTGTGGCTGCCACAGCCCTGGAAGTATCCAAAGCCAGGTGGGAGAACCTGGGATAGCGGCCCAGGGGTGGAACGAGAAGTCTTTAATGTCCCTTCAAGCCAGGGGTGGCAGGGGACCTGCTCAGCTGGTTCAGGGGTGGCAGGGGACACACATACACCTGGATTTGGTTCAGGGGTGGCAGGGGACACAGACACTTGGATGTCCAGGTTCAAGGTGACAGGGGACACACACACACCTGGATTTCCAGGTTCAGGGGACACACTCACCTGGATGTCCAGGTTAAAGGTGACAGGGGACACACACACCTGGGTGTCCAGGTTCAGGAGTGGCAGGGGGACACACACCTGGATGTCCAGGTTCAGGGGTGGCAGGGGGACAAACACACCTGGATTTCCAGGTTCAGGGGACACTCTGACCTGGATGTCCAGGTTAAAGGTGACAGGGGACACACACACCTGGATTTCCAGGGTCAGGGGACACTCTGACCTGGATATCCAGGTTCAGGGGTGGCAGGGACACACACACCTGGATTTCCAGGGTCAGGGGACACTCTGACCTGGATATCCAGGTTCAGGGGTGGCAGGGGGACACACACAGCTGGGTGTCCAGATTAAAGGTGCCAGGGGACACTCTGACCTGGATATCCAGGTTCAACCCAAACCCTCCCGTGGTGACATCATTTCCTCACCACACAGGTGCCACCACCAGGTGCCCATGTGGCCACCTGAGGTGCCACCACATACCTTCTCAGCCCGGAGTTGCTGCACCAGCCTCTCCTGCTCCCGCAGCACCTTGTTCTGCTCGCAGAGCTTCCCCAGCAGCTTCTGCGCCAGCAAGGGGGAAGAGAAACGGGGGAGAGGATGAGCAGGATGAGAATCCCACTGGGATGCAGCCAGGACTGATGGGACTTATGGGATTTATAGGATTTATGGCCTTGATGTCCAGGTGAAAGGTGACAGGGACACACACCTGGATGTCCAGGTTAAAGGGTGGCAGGGGACACACACACACACACCTGGGTGTCCAGGTTCAGGGTGACACACACACCTGGATGTCCACATTAAAGGTGACAGGAGACCCTCTCACCTGGATGTCCAGGTTCAGGGTGGCAGGGGACACACACACACCTGGATGTCCAGGTTAAGGGGTGACAGGGGACACGCACACATGTGGATGTCTGGGTTAAAGGGTGACAGGGGACACACACACCTGGGTGTCCAGGTTCAGGGTGACAGGGCACACACACACACACACACACACCTGGGTGTCTGGGTTAAGGGGTGACAGGACACACACACACACACACACCAGGTATGCGTGTCCAAACTCTTGTTGTCATTGCAGGGACTTTAGGGTGACACGGGACAAACTGGGAGATGAGCCAAGACCTAAACTCAGGGGAAGATTCATCCCTGAGGAGCACAAAGTGACCGGCACAGTGGGGACAGGGGACACCGAGAGGGGACAGGACCGGCTCTTACATCAGTGTCCTGCTCGCTGATCTTGTAGGGGTGCAGGGTGTCCCTGTAGGGCTCCGGGAACGGCGTCACCTGCAAGCAGAGCGCGGGGTGAGCGCGGCCCTCCGGGACGCCCAGGGAAGGGGAGGCGGCTCCCAGCCCCTCCCTGCCCTCCCTACGAGCTGGGAAAAGGCGGCTGGAGCCGAGCCCCAGAGGCGCTGGATGCTTCCCATCAGTTGGGAATCACCGGGATGAAGCCACAGCCTGTCCCTGCCCTGCAGGCAGTGGATGCTCCCTGCGGTCCTCACATTTCACTGAACAGAATTCCTTCGCTCAGGGTTTTTATCCTGAGAAGCTGAAAAGGCAGAGAGGCCCCAGAGATGGGAAATAATCCTGATCTCATTGGCTTCTCCTGTGCTGTGCTCATGTGGGATGTGTGAGGAATTGTTTACCTGAAGTGCTGAGCCTGGCTGGGCTCTGGTGTGAGTTGTTTTCAGTCACTGACCAATGGTCACACAAACTGTGTCAGGACTCTGGAAAGAGTCACGAGATTTCATTATTATCTTTCCAGCCTTCTGTAAGTATCCTTCTCTGTTCTTTAGTGTAGTTTAGTGTACTTTTCTTTAACACAATATAGTATCATAAAATAATAAAATACCCTTCTGATCACATGGAGTCAGAGCACCATTCTCCCTACCACGAAGGGTCAGGTTTTGTACAACAGCTCCCCATCAGTCAGGAGTCACCGGGATGAAGCCACAACCTGTCCCTGCCCATTCCCATCGGGAAGGATCCAGGGATGAGCTCCGCGGAGTTTGAGGAGCTGCCTGGTGAATCATTAACCGCCACCCTTCCAGCGGTGGGGAAAACAAAGGCAGCGCGATTGAGCTGTAATTCCACCCCGGCGGAGTGGGAGCACGATAAAGCAGCAGCAGCAGCAGGGCCTGTTTACCCCCGCCCGGCTTCTCCGTGAGTCATTTTCCTTTCCTGGAAATCTCAATTACTAATGGGACCTTCGGCAATTAACTGCCTCGCGGAGCCGGAGATGAAAGGCAGCAGATAGGCAGGAGGGGATGTTATTGCTAGAAAGCAGAGAGGGCGCTTTGGAACCGATTAAAACTCCGGGATGATGCAAATGGATCCGGATCTGGGAAATGCCCGCGGGGCTGGAGGCAGAGCCGGGCGGATGGGGATGAGGCAGGAGGAGCATCCCAGGAGCTCCTGATTCACCCTCCAGCACATCCCTGCTGGCAGCAGATGGAAACAGGCGCCCTTTTTGTTGGAAAATCCCATCCAGGAAGCGCCCAGGGCAGCACAACCCGGGGTGGGTGGCACCGGGGGGGTTCAAGCCATGTGACATTGCGGGGATGTCCCAGCGCTGGGGACAGAAGGAGCCTCCGGGGGGAAAGGGAGGGGGGGAAAGGCCGTTCCCTGTCCCTGTTTCAGGAATTATTCCGGTGGTTTAAGAGCTACACTCCTGTCACCCCACAACTTCTTGAAAAACAAGGACGAGCCAAGCCCTGCGTGTCCGAGGGTCCCTGGGGTGGCTCCGTCCCCAAGGGTCCCCAGGGGCAGCTCTGAGAGTCCCCGGGACAGTTCTGTCCCCAAGGGTCCCTGGGCCAGCTCTGAGAGTCCCTGGGACAATTCTGTCCACAAGGGTCCCTGGGACAGCTCCGAGAGTCCCCAGGGTGGCTCTGTCCGAGAGTCCCCGAGGGCAGCTCCGTCCCCAAGGATCCCCCGGGGCAGCTCCGTCCTCAAGGGTCCCCTGGGACAGCTCCGTCCCCAAGGGTCCCCCGGGACAGCTCCGTCCCCAAGCATCCCCCAGGACAGCTCCGTCCCCAAGGATCCCCCAGGACAGCTCCGTCCCCAAGGGTCCCCCGGGGCAGCTCCGTGCCCACCTCGCGCTGCCAGCACGAGGATTTGCCAGCTTGGAATGGCTCATGGATGGGTTAGCAAAGCCTGGGATGGAGCAGCGCCTCCCCCGAGAGCGGGATGTGCCGGATGCCGCGGCTGCTGCGTGAGTGGCGATGGCAGGAGGTGACCCCGGGTGGCAGGAGGTGACCCCGGGTGGCGCGGGGGGTGGCCGGCACGGCCTCCAGGCACGAGCCATGCGGGGCCTGGTGGCCTGAGCCTTACTTGCATGTAGAGCTGGGCCCTAGGGGAGGAGGTCTCCACCATCCTGTTCACCATAGTGATGAGGGTCTCGCTCTCGCTCATCTGCGGCACACAGGGAAGGAAAGGGCACAGGTCAGCGGGGACACGCGCCTGTGCCAGCGGTGACCGGTCCGGGAGCCCTCAGGATGCAAAGTGCCACCTCCTGAGGTGGCCCAGGAGCTCCAGCTGTGGCCCCGTGCTGCTGCTGCTCCTTTTAGTGGAGAAAACACGGATAAAAGAGAGCCAGCTCGGAGCAGATGGCACAGACGGACACGAGCTCGGACAGGGATGGCAGCGGCGTGGCCGGGCACACAGACGGACACACGGACAGGGCCTGGCACTGCCCCACGGCTCCGTGCCCAGCCAGGGCTGGCACGGCCCTGCAAATGAACGCTGGGTGCTGAGGAGGTGACTGGCAGCTGGGGCTGGGCACAGCAGAGTCCCCTTTCCCAGGTGGCACCGGGAATGGCACATCCCTGTGCCACTCCACGGGGACAGGACTGTCCCCAAGCAGCGCTGCACAGCCAGCGGTGGCCGAGCTCCCCTGGTGCCAGGTGACAAAGCCACTCAAGTCACCAACACCCAGCTCATCCCAAAGCCCCAGCCCTGAGCAGGACATTCCAGGGAAGCCCTGGGAGCGCTGAAATCCCAAAGGTGACAACATTCTGTCACCAAACCGGGGCGCAAACCCTGCTGGGGCTGCAGCTGGGGAGCCATGGGCGAGGAAGGAGAGAGCAGACAGAGCAGGAGGATGAAAAGAAGCCCTTGACAGCGTCACTCCGAATTAACCTCTCCAGAGGCCTCTGGGAGAGGAGGAGGAGGAGGAGGAGGAGATGCCAAACCTTTTTAGGGAGCGTTTTAAAGAGCCGCGGAGAGGCCGCGGCGCTGCCGGCGGCTGCGAGACAGCGCGGGGAGCTTTTATTGCAGCGAGAGCTCCTGGCCCCGCTCCAAGGCGGACACAGATCCCGGCCACGGGAGATTTGCAGCCAAATGGGATCGTGCCGGGAGCAGCTCCCTCCGTGCCAGCCCTGCTGCAGCTCCTGTGCCCGGCTGTGGCTTCAGACGATGCCCGGATGTGTCACCGGGGGCTCTCCCGGCTGGATCCCCCTCCCCACACTCCTGGGATGGAGTCAGTGTGGTTTTCCTCCAAAAATCGCTGGCAGAATCAGGGTTTTCCTCCAAAAACACCACATAACATCATGGTTTTCCTCCAAAACCCCCTGGCAAAATAAAGGTTTTCCTCCAAAAACACCACACAAAATCATGGTTTTCCTCCAGGGTTTTCCTCCAAAACCCCCTGGCAAAATAAAGGTTTTCCTCCAAAAACACCACACAAAATCATGCAGGGTTTCCTACAGGGTTTTCCTCCAAAAACCTCGTCCAAATTAAGGTTTTCCTCCAAAAACCACTGGCAAAATTAAGGTTTTCCTCCAAAAACCACTGGTAAAATTAAGGTTTCCTCCAAAAACCACTAGCAAAATCAGAGTTTCCTCTAAAAACCTCCAGCAAAATCAGGGTTTTCCCCTAAAAGTTGCTGGCAAAATCAGGGTTTTCCTCCAAAAACCCCGTTCAAAATCAAGGTTTTTCTCCAAAGTTTTCCTCCAAAAACCCCAGCAAAATCAAGGTTTTCCTCCAAAAACCTCTCCAGAACCACCTGAGCCCTGCAGGCTTTTGGGCTTTTGGTGCCCACCAGCACCAAACCTTTCACCCCCAAGGCGCCACCAAATCACCATGACCACGGTCCCCGTGGGTCACCCGCCACCCCTGGCATGGGGGACACCCTGGGCAAAGGGTGCCAGCCTTGGGGACAGCACGGCCACGCTGGCACCGTGCAGGGTGTTCCAGAGCCACTGCACCCCCTGAGCTCTAGAACAACCCCCAGAGCCCCCAGAAATGCTGGAGTGTGCCCCCAAAACCCCCAAAACTCCCCCCAAAAACCCACACAGAGGCACTGCCAGAGGTTGGGGGGTGACTTTTCTGCCGAGCGATGAGCGGCCCCTACGGATGCAGAAGATGGAAGAAGCCAAACCAAAAAAAAGCCAGCTGGTGCTGCTGGGATGCTGCTGGGATGCCGGGAGGGGTGAGGATGGATGGCAGCAGGGGACAGGGACAGCGGGCAGACGGGAGGGGACGAGAAGCAGCCGGTGAGGTGAGGCTGGCAGCCAGCTCCGCCTACCTGCTGGTCCAAATATTCTAGGTTTCTTTGCAACTGAAGGTCTAAAAGTTCATCCTACCAGGAGCCAGCAGGCAAGAAACGAGCAGCAAAACACATAAAAGAAGAAGCAAAGCGGTTAGGGGGGAGCCTATGGAATGGCCCCCGGGCCGGGAATGTTGCTGGGAATGCTGCTGGGAATGTGCCCTGAGGACCCTTGGGCAGCTGATTTCTTATTGATCTTTTTATTTCTAGGGAGACCCTGCCTCTGGCTGCGGGGATGGATGGGCGGCATGGGTGGGCTGTGCTGAAATTCAGGCTTCTCCCTCCTCTGGCGGTCCCATCCCAGGGTTTTGGGATCTGTGGGGACCTCCCAGTGTCACCCCCCAGCTCCAGGAGGGGACACGAGGCAGGAGAACAAAGCAGCTGTGGCCAGATGTGAGGAAGCAGAGCGGGACAGGTTTGGGGAATGTTGGACTCAGCCAGGGACCACCCTGGGGGTCCGAGGGTGTCCCATTCCTACAGAGGGGCCTTCCCACGTGGATTCCTTAGGGAATGGCCAGGAGGGAGCTGAGACAGCAACGAAAGGCCCAGCTCTGCTCCTGGAGTGCACTGGTTCCTCCTTGGCCACCTGAGTGAGGACCCCCCAAAGTGCCCCACGTCCCCAGGGTGGGGTCTGTGCCCCCCATCACAGGGTGACCCCCGGGGGACAGCAGGTACGTACCATTTTGTCGTGGATGGTGGGGGACGCCGGGAAGGGGTACGGGTACATCCCGGCCGGGACGGGCCGCCTGTCACCCAGGTAATCGTACTGTGGAGAGAGGGGACCCCCACCCCAAAATCAGGGACACGGGACAGGAGGAGAAACTCAGGAGAGGGCAGGAGAGGGACAGGGGCATCAATGCTCCCTGCCTGGGAGCACATCTTGGGCTCCTGAAAGTTTTCCTCCAAAAACAGCTGGTAAATCCAGGATTTTCCTCCAAAACCCTCTGGCAAAATCAGGGTTTTCCACCAAGGTTTTCCTCCAAAAACCACTGGCAAAATCATGGTTTTCCTCTAAAAACTCCACATCATTTCCTTGAAAAACACCGCATCCCATGGATCCCATCCCATGGATCCCATCCCATGGATCCCATCCCATCCCATGGATCCCCTCCCATGGATCCCCTCCCATGGATCCCCTCCCATGGATCCCCTCCCATCCCATTGAACAACCAGGGAATCTTTGCAGGATGGCAACAGGGATCCCAAACTCCCCCTCTGCCACAAGCCACGGGCTTGGTGGCACTTTGCAGCCAGGCTGTGCACACAGAGGGGACACAGCCGGGACACGGCCACACCCCTGCCCNATCCCATCCCATCCCATCCCATGGATCCCCTCCCATCCCATTGAACAACCAGGGAATCTTTGCAGGATGGCAACAGGGATCCCAAACTCCCCCTCTGCCACAAGCCACGGGCTTGGTGGCACTTTGCAGCCAGGCTGTGCACACAGAGGGGACACAGCCGGGACACGGCCACACCCCTGCCCCACACCTCCCCTGCCCCACCGGTGCCCACCTTGGGCGAGCTGATGGATCTGCGCATCACGAAGGTGGCGGGGTCGGCGTAAATCTCATCCCCGCGGGGCGGCAGCCGCTCGAATCGGGCGCTGGGCGAGCGCACGGGCGAGTAAACCCTGGCGCGGCTGTAGGAGCCCTGGCTGGGCGAGCGCGGCACCGAGCGCGAGCGCGGCTGCAGCGACATCCTCCGCAGCGAGCCCGAGGCTGCGTCCACCTCGTCCAGGTAGCTCGGTGGCCTGGAGGGCGCCGGCAGCCACAGCGGGACGTCCTGGCGGCCGAAGGCGGGGTGGAAGGGACCCCCGTTGCGGAAGGAATGGCGTTTGTCCTCCAGCGCCCACGGCGGGCTGACGCGGTCGAAGGCGGGCATGGAGCAGATGCTGTCGGGGCGCACGCCCGGCGGGTAGTACTGGTACTCCTCGGGGTACTGCGGCGAGTAGGGCGAGTAGTAATCGGGCACCCGGCGGGACACGGGGTAGAACCTGGTGGGGCTGGGGAGGGGGAGAGAAAGGTGAGAGCAGGGCTGGCGGTGGGCAGTGCCCGGGGTGGGTGAGGACAGAGCAAGAGGAGGTGGCTCGGACAGTGGGAATGCTGGATGGGTGGCATTTGTCCTGACAGGCGTTCCGTGCTCGTGGAATTTCTACTGTCACGGGCTCTTTGGGAGCTTCCCCCCATGGAATTCCTCCTGCCAGGGGCTCTGTGTTAGCTTCCCCCCATGAAATTTCTCCCTGGGGTCTCGTGGTGGTCTCCTCTCCTTGTACCCCTTCTGCAGGGACATCAAGGTGGCTTCCTGTCCTGGCATCCCTCCTCCCTGGAACCCCGTGGTCACCTCCCCTCCTGGCAGCTCTCATCCCAGGAACTCCACGCAATCTTCCCCTCATGGAATTCTTCCTCTCTGGGATCTTGTGGTGGCCTCCTCTCCTCGTATCCCTCCTGTAGGGACACTGAGGTGGCTCCCTCGTCCCAGAGATCCTCTGGTGACTTCCTGTCCTTGTATCCCTCCTCCAAAGGACCCTGTGGTGGCTTCCTCATCCTGGCATCTCTCATCCCAGGGCCCCCCCTCTAAAACCCCCCCCTTTTTGGGACCTGCCACACCCAGCTCCGAGCTGGCACAGGGAGAGACAGAAAAAAGGGAGAAAAACGAGACTTTCTGACCTCCAGGAGGCCACAAAGCAGACAAGAAGGGGCAGAACATTCCCAGAGGGACCAACCCCGGAGCAAAGGAGCATCCTGGCGCATCCTCACCTGCGCAGCTCCTCGGGGGGCGCGGTGGCGCGGCGCGAGTTCACCCACTGCTGCAGCTGCGTCATGGAGCTCTTGCGCTGGGCCACCTTCTCGGGGTGGGACCTGGGGGTGACACCCCGGCGCTGGGCCCCGCTCTCGCCGTCACCGCCCGGGGGGAAGGCGGTGCTGCCGGGNCCGCTCGGCGCTTGCCGGCCCCCGCAGCCCCTCGGGGTAGGGACTGCCCGGCTCCGAGGGCGGCTCCTGCCCGCCGAGGCCGTTGGCTTTGGCCAGAGGCTCCTTCTTGCCATCCGCCCGCTCTGATGGCTTCCGCTCCATCTTCTCCGAGCCGCGGCCGTCGCCCTCGCCGCGGGTCTTGGCGTCGGCCTCGGCCTTGGCGTGCTCGCGGTGGGCGGCGTTGCAGTGGTGGTGGTGGTGGTGTTTGCTGGGGGGGATGTTCTCCGAGTCCGGCTTCTCGTGCCTGGAGGTGCCGAGACACCATGGAGGGATCATCAAAGCCTGACAGTGCCACTGGGGTGGCCGGCTATGCCCTGTCCCTCCCTGAGCCTTGTGGGGTCACCGCTCCCACATCTCCCTTGTCCAGAGTGTCCCTTACACCCCGAAATGGCCCCAGGAGTGAAGCAAGGACAGCACCCCAGGAGGGCCGGGCAGTGCGGTGGCACTGGGCACTGACCTCTGGGTTGAGGCAATGCCCTGTACCCCCCTGAGCTTTGCAGGGTCCCCACTCCCCCAGCTCCCTTCTCCAGAGTGTCCCTCATGCCCCCAATGTCCCCAGGCATGGAGGACACCGTGTCCCCAGGAGGGCCGGGCAGTGTGGTGGCACTGGGCACTGACCTCAGGGTCGAGGCAATGCCCTGTACCCCCCTGAGCTTTGCAGGGTCACCGCTCCCACATCTCCCTTCTCCAGAATGTCCCTTACAGCCCCAAATGTCCCCAGGCATGGAGGACACCGTGTCCCCAGGAGGGCCGGGCAGTGTGGTGGCGCTGACCTCTGGCTCGGCGGGATCTGCACGCGGGCGGCCTCGCCCATGGCCTGGATCCAGGACTCCTGCTCCTCCGTGTTCTCGGCGCTGAAGAAGTAGGTGCGGATGCCGGCGTGCTCGGCCTGGGGAGACAGGGACTGCCCGTTACCCGCCGGCAGCTCCTGCACCCAGCACACCGTCACCTGTGGGGGCACAGAACGGGGAGGGAGACACAGACAGGGGGTGAGAGCTCTGCTTCCAGCCTGGCACCCCATCCCGCTGCTCCATGAGTGCTCCTTCCCCTCCGTGTGTGGGGAAAAAGCTCTGCAGGGTTCTCACGGTGGGGTTTTATCCCCCTTGGAGTCACTCCCAGGGATTTTTTGGGACCAGCCCTTCCCCTCCCACCCCGAGAGGAGCAACACCCCAATATTGGGGTGGCAATATTGGCCCGGCAAGAGCAGCAGCACAGGAGGAGCATCGTCCATGCAGGGTGAGGGGGAAGGTGGTTTCTTGGCCCAGGAAATATTTTGGGAGGAAAAGGTTCAGTTTTGATCCAAGATGTTGGTGCCCAGAAGGTGCTGGAAGGAGCCTTTATTTGAGGGCCTTTCTGAAGCTTCCACCTTCCCCCTGTGGAAAGGGATGTGGGAAAGGGAGGAGGAAGAAAAGGGAGGAAGTGGAGTTCCCCTCCTGAAAGAATTTCAAGGGTTCAATCTCTTAAAAAAAAACCAAGAAAACCAAACTAAAACAGAAAATTGAGGTCTGATTAAACCCCTCCCTTGAGTTTCCATCCTCCCCAGAGCATGCAGCGACCGTGCCCAGCTGGGGTCACCTCCTGAGCCCCCCCATGCACTTCTGGAAGCTCTGCAGGCAGAGGAAGAGGGGAAATCGAAGGGATCCATCCCCGGGATGAGTGGGAGCGGGGAGCGGAGCGAGCCCAGGGGTCCCTCAGCCTCTGCATGCACCAGAAACACGAGAAGGTGGAACACTACCTAGGTGGTGGTGGCTGGGCGCTGGCGTGGTGGTGGCACCAAGAAACCCCTCCTGTCCCAGCATCCTCGCCCGCCGAGGAGGAGGAGGAGGAGGAGGAGGAGGAGGAAACACAGACACGGGGTCAGTGGGAGTGGACTGGGAACCCCTCTGTGCTTCCCTGGACTAAACTGTCCTCCCAAACCCTGGAGCTGCAGAGCTCGGGGTGTGGGCAGTAGCTTTGAGAGGTTTTCCCTCATCGGTGTCAGGTAGCAGGGATTTCACAGAATCATGGAATTATCGAGGCTGGAAAATCTCTCTGGGATCATCGAGTCCAAGCTGTGCCCGATCCCCACCCTGAGCACTCAGTGCCACCTCCAGGTGACATCTCCAGGGATGGGCACTCCAAACCCCCCTGGGCAGCCCCTTCCCCCCCTTCCCATGGGGAAATTCCTGCTGCTGTCCAAGCTGAGCCTCCCCAGCCCAGCCTGAGGCCGTTCCCTCTCCTCCTGTCCCTGTTCCCTGGGATAAGATCCCAAATCCCCCCCGGCTGTCCCCTCCTGGCAGGGAGCTGTGCAGAGCCAGAAATTCCCCCTGAGCCTCCTTTTCTCCAGGCTGAGCCCCTTCCCAGCTCCCTCAGCTCCTTCAAACCCTTCCCACCTCCCTCAGGACTCTCCAAACCCTTCCCAACTTCCTCAGGATTCTCCAGACCCTTCCCTGGACACCCCCAGGTCACAGAAGGTGACACCAGTGTGGGCACAGGCACAGGGCAGACCCCATGCCATCCCTCCCCTCTAAACCCCGCTCAGCTGAGCCTAAATTCAGGTTTAAGGTGGGGCAGCTCCACAAATCCCTCCCGTAGACTGGGAAAAACTCGGCAGTGCCCTGTGGGGACCCCAGCCCTGGCTCTGGACACGGGGAGGGGACACTGGGATCAACAAGGGAGTGTCAGAGTGACCCGTGACCACGAGCAGCTGGGCTGGGAAAGGTGCCCGGTGATGCCAAAGGTGCCCAGCGGTGCCAAAAAGCGCCAGGGGAGTTCAGAGCCTGCCAGGGACGGATGTGGGGGAGCAGCAGCTGCTGTCACCTCTCCCTGCTCCCCTCTCCAGCCCCACAGCAGCCATTGGTGGCAGGCTCGCCCTTTGCTGGTGACACTTGTCAGGCCAGCAGCTAAACTGGGGCTGGAGTTGGGGACAGCTCTGAGCCTGGGGTGGGGGACAGCTCCAAGCCTGGGGTTGGGGACAGCTCCAAGCCCAGGGTTGGGGACAGCTCCAAGCCTGGGGTTGAGGACAGCTCCAAGCCCAGGGTTGGGGACAGCTCCGAGCCTGGGACTGGGGACAGCTCCGAGTCCAAGGCTGGGGACAGCTCCAAGCCCAGGGTTGGGGACAGCTCCGAGCCTGGGACTGGGGACAGCTCCGAGTCCAAGGCTGGGGACAACTCCAAGCCCGGGGTTGGGGACAGCGCCGAGCCCGGCTCTGGGAGCAGCCTTTGGCAGAGGCCGGTGAGGGCAGCAGCCATGGAGAGGGGAAAGCAGGGCAGGGAGAGGGGTGGCAGCACCCAGCAGGGCCCTGCAGAGGGGGTGGTGGCCTTGGGGACACTGCTGTGCCCCCGTTCACCCAGCAGACGCAGATCCAACCCACGGGGGTCACCGCAGCGTGCTCCATGCCCCATCACCAAGAAAGCCACCAGAGCAGCGGGGACCCTGCCAGCATCACCAGTGCCACCCCAGTGCCACCGCAGTGCCACCTCAGTGCCACGCTGTCCCCTGCAAGCCCCGGCAGGGGCACTGACCTTGAACGTGTGCTTCCTGCTGATGTTGTCCGAGGGCTGCACGGCGGCCACGCGGAAGCTGAGCAGGGGGATGCTGCCCAGGATGTTCTCCTCCTTCTCGTCTGGGGAGGGGGCGAATCCTGGCGTTACACCCCCGGAGGGACCCCCGGCACAGCCCCCTCACCATCCCCCAGCTCCATCCCACCTGTGGGATCGGCTCCCTGCCTGTTGCTGCTCCCGCGGCTCTGCCAGGCTCACAAACAACCTCCTCAATTATTGATGCGAGCCCGGGAGCTGCCAGGGAGGCGGGGAAACCTCGGGATTAACCCCTGGGCGCGGCAAACGCCGGCAAAACCAGGGCGGAGAGCGGAAAGAGCCTGAGACTTTGTGCCGGTGGCCCTGGGGCACGCTGGAGGTGGCCACGGGCTCTGGGGGTGGCCGTACCTTTGTAGTAGAAGAGGCACCGATCCACCAGCACGAACCAGCGCTTGTTCCACTGCTTCACCCCCGAGCTGGCCTGTGGGAGAGGGGCAGTGAGAGCGTTCTGGGGGTTCTCGGGGCTCTGTGGGGCCGGGAGGGGTGGCACACGGGGTGTACCTGCTTGTAGAGCCACCCGCTCTTGGTGACAGCGGCGTTGGGGTTCCTCTTCATGGAGTTGGAGCGCTTCCCGAAGGCGATGCCCTTGCGGGATGAGCGCGGAGCCTGCGCGGAGCGAGAGGAGATGCTCAGTGCCCGGACTGGGCTCCCTGAGTCCCTGTCCCAGCTGGTGACAGCTGTGCCACGCCACCCCGGGCACTCACCCGGCCTCCAGTGCGCTCTGGGGGCACCTCAGCCACCATGGCGTGGTTGGGGGGCTCGCTGGGGACGGTGGCCGGCCGCTTGCTGCTCGCCTTGCTGGACATGTCCGAGCTGTGGCTGCGACACGGGAGAGGGGGATCAGCGGATCTGTGCTCCTGAACCCGCCGGGGTCGTCCCCGCAGCGCTCCCAGCCCTCCCTGGCTCCCCCAACCCAGCCCAGCCCTCCCTGGCTCCCCCAGCTGTCCTAGATTTCCAGGGGATGTGGATGTGCATTCTATTTGCCATCTGTTTGGCAGTTATCTCCTCCTGGGTGGGCAGTTTTTCCTTATCTCTTCCACAAACGACCCTCCCTCGGGGGAGATATCTGCTGATCCTTATCCTGGGGAGATATCTGCTGATCCTTATCCTGGGGAGATATCTGCTGATCCTTATCCTGGGGAGATATCTGCTGATCCTTATCCTGGGGAGATATCTGCTGATCCTTATCCTGGGGAGATATCTGCTGATCCTTATCCTGGGGAGATATCTGCTGATCCTTATCCTGGGGAGATATCTGCTGATCCTTATCCTGGGGAGATATCTGCTGATCCTTATCCTGGGGAGATATCTGCTGATCCTTATCCTGGGGAGATATCTGCTGATCCTTATCCTGGGGAGATATCTGCTGATCCTTATCCTGGGGAGATATCTGCTGATCCTTATCCTGGGGAGATATCTGCTGATCCTTATCCTGGGGAGATATCTGCTGATCCTTATCCTGGGGAGATATCTGCTGATCCTTATCCTGGGGAGATATCTGCTGATCCTTATCCTGGGGAGATATCTGCTGATCCTTAATATCTGCTGATCCTTATCCTGGGGAGGTATCTCCTGATCCTTATCCTGGGGAGATATCTGCTGATCCTTGTCTCTTCCACAAAGGGTCCTCCTCCAGAGGTATCTGCTGACAATGAGCTCTTGGCTGGCACTGCCTGACTGATAAGAGCTATCAGCATCCCTTGGGAGATGCTCCACCCAGAGGGAGGAGCCAAGCACTCCTCAACAAAATAGAATCTGAAGTTTTGGAGACAGCTGGACAGCTTTCCCACTGGATTCCCAGAGGAGACAGCTGCTTCTTCTGCTGGACCTTCAGAGGAGACTTCACCCTTTTTCTACGAGATCCCTGCTCCAACAGAACCACCCCTGGCACTGCAGGAGGAGCAGCCACAATTGCAATGGGACTGCTCCCAACACCCTGACCCACAGGGTGTCAGGCTGTATCCTGACTCTGGCAGTGTTGTTTTGATTTACTGCAGTGTTTATTTTATTTTTATTTTCTTCCCTAATAAAGAACTGTTATCCCTGCTCCCATCTCTTTGCCTGAGAGCCCCCCTTAATTCCAAATTTATGACAATTTGGAGGGAGGGAGTTTTTACATTTTCCATTTCAGGGGAGGCTCTTGCCTTCCTCAGCAGACACCTGGCTGTTCAAACCAAGACACCAGCCCAGCCCAGCCCAGCCCAGCCCTCCCTGGCTGCCCCAGCCCAAGGGGATTGGGAGCCCACCTACTTTGGCAAGTCAAGCCTTGGGGTGTCCTCGGGGACCTGTCCCGTCACTGGGTGCAGGAAGGTGTTCCGCCTTTCATTGTGGCTGTGGGGACAGCAATGGGGTGGCTGTTAGGAGTCCCCGTGCCCCCACAAAGTCCCTGTGGTGCCAACAGAGTCCCGTTGGTGCCACGTTTGCCACTCTGTTGGTTCCACGCCAGCACCGGGGTTGGCATCCCCTGCCCTGCCCCGAGCACCCCGCTAATCCCACGCTTAGGATCCTCCCCAGCATCACAGAACCACGGAATCGTTTTGGTTGGAAAGCCCTCCAAGATCACCGAGCCCAGCCATTAACCCAGCAGCACCAAAGTGTGTCCCCAAGTGCCACCTCCACTGCACGGGACACTCCCAGGGGTGGCAAGCAGAGCCTGAGCCCCCTGGTTGCCCTCTCCTGTCAGGGAGAGCCAGAGGGTCCCCCCTGAGCCTCCTTTTCTCCAGGCTGAGCCCCTTTCCCAGCTCCCTCGGCCGCTCCAGCCCTTCCCCAGCTCCTTCCCCTTCCCTGGGCACTCAGAGATTTCATTCACGAGCCAAAATCAGGGCTGTGGTGGCCGAGCCGCCCTTCCTGCTGCTGTCACATCCCAGCTGTCACCGCTGGTCACACTCACAAGTCGCTGCAGCAGCAGCAGCAGCCATGGCCCATCCAGGGCTGTGCCTGCAGCCACGTCCCCAATGTCACCTCCTCTCCTGGCTGCTCTCGGAGCCATTCCCAAATCACCTCGAGGATTTGAGTGGGGTCACCTGGGCACGGGGGCTGGGCCCCAAACACCAGTCTAGGACCCCTCAGACCCCAGAAACCACCCCAGGACCTCTCAGACCCCAAACACCAGCCCAGGATTCCCAAGAGAAGCTGTTCTGCCTCCCTGGCACTGGGTGCAGCTGAAGGGATCCCTGGCAGTGTCACAGCAGTGTCACAGCAGTGTCACAGGGCTGTCCCAGGCTCAGCTGGCACCTTGTGCCACATCCATGCCCTGTCCCATGGAGATGGCACTGCCGGGCACCCCAGACCCCCCTCCCACGCTGCTTTCTGGGGTGCCCAGGGGGAAAGGACGGGGTCCAGGACTCCATCCCAGGAATTTGGCACAGGATCCCATCCCGTCCTTCCCAAACCCGTCGGGCACCGGGACACGGAGCCACCCCCGTGCCAGCAGCCCCAGCACGCCACCAACTCCTCCTGCCTGTCAGCAAAACGGGGGAAGTTTGAGCAAGAAAATGCCACTGCCAAGACCATGCCAAGCCATGCCATGCCATGCCATCCCCCTGCCAGGCTCTGGAGCCATTAACCACTGAAACCCCAAAATGTGCTGCTGAGCTGCTGAGCTGCCACCCCTTGCAGCCCCCACCCTGCCAGGGTCCTGATCTCCTCCCACCTTAAAAACCCGGGGGATGCGCGTGCACCCCACAACTGGGGGGGTTCGTTCTCCAGACCCCCCCCAGTGCCCGGCTGGTCCGACCAGAGCCACCCTCAGTGCCCGGCCCGTGCTCAGCGGGTTCTGCCACAGGGCTGGAGCTGCTCCCGGCGCGTTTTCCCCCCCGGCGGTGCCTTCGGAGGGGTTCAGATCCCGGGAACTGGGGCAGGTCCCATCCCCGCAGTGACGCTGCCGCGCGGGGAGGGTGAGATGCTGAGAGAGCAGCACCCCGAAAGTGCCAGGCGTGGGAAGTGGGCGCTGCCAGCTCCCACCAGCCAGTCTGGACCCCACTCCGGGTGTGCCCCCATCCTTGCCCAGCACCCTGAACCCCACTCTGGGTGTCCCCCCATCCTTGCAGGGACTCTCCCTGCGGGCAGGACACCCCCAAATTGCAACCCCTGGGCTCCTCCTGGCACCCACGGCGCTGCCAACCCCCACCCCAAACCTGCCCGCGCCCGCAGCCCCCGGGAGGAGCGGAAAGCTCCGGAAAGCAGCGCTTGGGAGCCGCTCCCGGGGCTGACCCCGCTCCAGAAACTCGCCAGTGCCCATCGCCTCCCAGCACTGCAATGCAGCAGCCGCTGCCCGGATCCGCTGCCCGGGCCGGGGGTCCCGCCCCGCCGGCTCCTCGCGGGTCCTCCCGGGCCCCCCCCAGACCCCTGCGGGCTCCTACCTCACCCTCCGGTCCGCCCGGAACTTCAGCATGGTCCCGGGGGCTCAGCGCCCGCTCCCGGCTCCCGGCATGGGCACGGCCGGTGCCAGCCNGGGAAGGCGACAGCGGGGACAAACAGCTCCCGCTCGCGTCCCCGCAGAGGAGAGGCGAAGGGCAGCGCGGCACAGCCGCCTCCCCCAGCCCAGGTGCGGAGCCGGGGAGCCGCTGGTGGCAGGGGAAGGGCGACACGGGCGGCTCGGGGGGCTCGGGGGGATTCAGGGGGGCTCAGAAGGGTTGGTGAGGGGCTCCCGGGCCCCCCCCGCCACCCCAGCCCGGCAGGGCAGCGGGAAGGGCGGGTGTCACAGCGAGGGAAGAAGCGCTGAGCTGAGCTCTGTCGCTGTCCTGGATTCAGGGACTGCGTCCCTTCCCCCTGCTTGTGTCCCCAAAGCATCCCCGGGTGTCCCCAAAGCATCCCCGGGTGTCCCCAAAGCATCCCCGGGTGTGTCTCCCTCCTCCCCGCGGCTGTTCCTTCCCCAGGGGACACCGGGAGGAAATCTCGGGGACCAGGATGGGCACAAGCACCAAACGTGGGGGACAGACCCCGCAGAGCATCAACACCCCCCAAAAATCCCCCGGGAGCCCTTGGGAACGGGCAAGAGCAGGATTTGGGGTGAGCCACGCTGTGCCTGGACTTTGGGAAGAATGCAAAGCCCTCAGGGCAGGCAGGAAACTCCTTGGGCAGGAGGGAGGGAGGGAAGGGATCGGGCTGACATCGCCAGGAAAGCTCCAAAGAAGGAAGCGGAGCTCGGGGAGGCCGCTGGGCTCCCTCCCGCCGTGGCCCTGCTCCGGAAAATCCCGGGAGCTCCGTGGGACACTGCCCGGCACCGCATGGTCCTCCCAAAAATCCGAATTGGGCCCCTTTGGGGCGAGCTCAGCACCAGTGGGTACCCCAGGGGTGTCCCCGCTGCCCCTTGGATGGCACCGGTGGTCCCAGCCCATCCCAGAATGCGCCAACGCTGTGGCACCAACGAAACTGAATCTAAACTAAACACAAATGAAACTAAACACAAATGAAACTAAATCCAAACCAAACCAAATCCAGACTGAACTAAATCCAAATGGAACCAAACGCACTAAATCCAGACTGAACAAATCCAAACGGAACCAAATCCAGACTGAAACAAATCCAGACCCAAACCAAATGCAGATGAAACCAAATCCAGACCAAATCCAAACGGAACCAAATCCAAACCAAAATAAATCCAGGCCGAAACAAATCCAGATCCAAACCAAAACCAGACCGAACCAAATCCAGACTAAACCAAATCCAAACCCGAGCCAAATCCAAACCCAAACCAAACCCAAACTGAACGAAATCCAGACCAAACCAAATCTAAACTGAAGCAAACGCAAACCCAAACCAACCCCGAACCTACAGAAATTGAAACTAAGCCAAACCCCAACCCAAACCCAACCCCACCTTTTTAAGGCACCAGGCACACGGGCTGAGACACATCCCTGGACAAACTGGCACCACACCACCCGTGGGCACCACCAGCCCCGTGCCAGGGTCTGAACCAGTGCCAAACAGCCCAGTGCCACCTGTCCCCATGTCCCCATGTCCCCACACAGTGACTCACCCGCTCCTCCATCCCCACCAGCCAAGGAGTCGGGGGCAAGGTCCCCCAACGGCCGCGGGCGTGTGCCAGCCCTCCTCGGTGACAGCGCCAGTGCTCGCCCGGTGGCACGGCCACCACGGCGGGGAGGGACCTGCCAGGGGAGGCTGTGGCCGCTTTTGGGGACGGCAATGTGGGGACAGCGTGGCAGGAACAGGGAGGCAGCCACAGGAGGCTCCGTGTTGGGGTGTCACCCTCTGCCACCCCAGCTCGGTGTCACAGGGGCTGTGCCAAGCTGGGTTTTGAGCCGGGTTCAGGCCGGGTTTGCCAGCCCGGAGCTGGCACCGTGGCCTTGGCACAGCTGGGCTCTGTCACGGGCAGCGGTGTCTGGGGGTGGGCAGGGACACGGCACAGCCATGGCTGATCCATGATCCGTGCCCGATCCGTGGGCACGCTCCAGGGGTGCCAACAGCTGCCCCGACCTCCCGGGGGGAAACGTCGCTGCTTCTGCTCGGGGTGAACATCAAAGGAACCCCTGGGAACCTCCTGCAGCTTCCCCGAAAGGACACGGAGCAAGAGGAGGGGATAAACGGGATAATTCAGGAATCAAACTTCCAACGTCTCTGTTTGTCCCCAAAGCTGGAGTCTGCTGGGGGCAGAGTGACAATCCCCTGTCCCCCTGTCCCCTCCCTCAGCCCAGCGGGGCTGTGGCTCTCCAGCTCTTCAAGCCACAAACCATGGCTGGGGCAGGTCCCCAATGACCCCAGAGCCACTGTCACACTGTGAGTGCCACCTCCTGTCCCTAATGACCCCAGAGCCACTGTCACACTGTGAGTGCCACCTCCCGTTTCTAATGACCCCAGAGCCACTGTCACACTGAGTGTCACCTCCTGTCCCTAATGACCCCAGAGCCACTGTCACACTGTGAGTGCCACCTCCTGTCCCTAATGACCCCAGAGCCACTGTCACACTGAGTGTCACCTCCTGTCCCAATGACCCCAGAGCCACTGTCAATCTGTGAGTGTCACCTCCTGTCCCCAATGACCCCAGAGCCACTGTCACACTGAGTGTCACCTCCTGTCCCTAATGACCCCAGAGCCACTGCCACTCTGAGTGTCACTTCCTGTCCCAATGACCCCAGAGCCACTGTCACACTGAGTGTCACCTCCTGTCCCCAATGACCCCAGAGCCACTGTCACACTGTGAGTGTCACCTCCTGTCCCTAATGACCCCAGAGCCACTGTCACTCTGTGAGTGCCACTCCGTGTCACCAGTGACCTCCCGGACCCACCAGCACTGTGTCAGTGTCACCCCCTGTCCCCAGGGACCTCCAGAGTCTGGAGCTGAGTGTCCCAGGGAGCTGACGCTGCTCCAGCTGGCCAGGAGCAGGTGACACGGTGACAGGGGGGAGCTGTCCCCTGCCACCAGCCCTGGCCAGGCCAGCAGGTGAGGGGAGCAGTGTCCCCCTGTCCCCGTGAATTCCTGGGAACCATTCCCGCTCCACGGTGTCAGGGGCTCCCAAAATCCTGAGCACAGCAGGATGGGGACAGGGACCGTGACCCCGCTGTCCCCACCAGCCCTGCCCGGCCCCGTGGGAGCCACCCCACAGCAAACACCACCCCAAAGAGCTCCAGGGTCCAACCTGCTCCTCCCACACCCCAACCCCATTCCAGCCCCGCAGAGCCCCCATGGCTGGGGGAGGGCAGGGATGGAGGGGTGGGGCAGGGCAGGGGGGTGGAGGCAGCCAAAATCCCTGACAGTGGCCATAAAACCCCTTCCTTCCTTCCTTCCTTCCTTCCTTCCTTCCTTCCTTCCTTCC
>WBNO01020345.1:768-13201 GCA_013400575.1 Peucedramus taeniatus | reverse complement strand
ACTGAGAAACCATCCCAGGGCTACCCAGACCCCAAACACCATCCCAGGGCTACCCACACCCCAAACACCATCTGGGGTCACCCAAAAACCATCTCAGAGCCACCAAGACCCCAAACACCATCCCAGGGCCACTCAGATCCCAAACACCATCCCAGAGCCACCCAGAAACCATCCTAGGGCTACCCAGGCCCCAGACACCATCCCAGAGCCACCTAGACCCAAGAATCCATCCCAGGGCCACCAAGAAACCATCCCAGGGCCACTCAGACCCCAAACACCATCCCAGAGCCACCCAGAACCCAGAATCCATCCCAGGGGGACTGAGAAACCATCCCAGGGCTACCCAGACCCCAGACACCATCCCAGGGCTACCCACACCCCAAACACCATCTGGGGTCACCCAAAAACCATCTCAGAGCCACCAAGACCCCAAACACCATCCCAGGGCCACCCAGAAACCATCCCAGGGCTACCCAGGCCCCAGACATCATCCCAGGGCCACTCAGACCCCAGAATCCATCCCAGGGGCACTGAGAAACCATCCCAGAGCTGCCCAGACCCCAAAAACCATCCCAGGGCCACCCGCTCCTGCAGGACACTGGCCACCAGCTGCCCCTCATTCCCGTGGGAGCGGCGCAGGGAGGGAAGGCGGAGGCGGAGGCCGAGCTGGATGCCCTGGGAAGCGGCCGGGCTGCGGTGCCAGCCTTGCCAAGCCGGGCAAAGTCCTCAGAAAGGGCGGCCGGCAGCTCCCGCACACCCACGGGCCGTGTGCGACATCAGCAGCGTCACTCGGGGACATCCCGGGGTTGGGGGGCGCGGGGAGGGGACAGCGGGAGAAGCTCCCGGGGGATGGAGGGCCGGGAGTGGGGAAAGGCCGGGGATTTCCAGAGAACAAAGCGGCTGCTGGCAGCCAGCGCGGCCGGCGGCGCGGGGAGGGCGAGTCCCCCGCTGCCGCGCCAGCTGGGGTCGGGGAGAAGCACAAAAAGCACAAAAAAAGCACCGGGAGTTTGTGTTTTATCTCCCTGGAAACCCCGGCTCCATCCCAGGCACGGCCCGCGGGGCTGCGGCCAAAAAGCGCCGCCGCCACCGCTGCTGCTGCTGCTCCCTCTCCAAACCCCCGGCAGCAGCGCCCTGACCCCACAGGGGGACATTCGGGGAGAGTGACAGCCCCGGCTCAGGGCAGAGCGGGTGACAGTCTGTGCCCTGGCAGCTCTGATGTCACTCCATTGTCTCCTCGTGGGGACAGAGCCCCAGTGCCTTGTGCATGGGATCACCGAGATCCCAGAGCCACCGTTCCCACATGGAGCCACCACTCCCATCCAGTGCCACCATTCCCATCCAGAGTCACCATTCCCCTCCAGAGTCACCATTCCCATCCAGAGCCACCGTTCCCACACGGAGCCACCGTTCCCACACGGAGCCACCACTCCCATCCAGAGCCACCACCCCCATCCAGAGCCACCATTCCCATCCAGAGCCATTGTTCCCACATGGAGCCACCATTCCCACCCAGTGCCATCATTCCCATCCAGTGCCACCACTCCCACACGGAGCCACCATTCCCACATGGAGCCACCATTCCCATCCAGAGCCATCGTTCCCACATGGAGCCACCACTACCACACGGAGCCAACACTCCCATATGGAGCCACCATCCCACCCAGTGCCACCATCCTCAGAGCCACCATTCCCACATGGAGCCACCATTCCATCCAGTGCCACCATTCCCACCCAGTGCCACCATTCCCAACACAATCTCCGAGCCGCCACCTGGACTCGCCCCTGGAGGGCTCGAACTCTCCCTAAGCTCTTTAGGAAGCCGCTTCCATGGCCAGGAATTCCGGTCCTGAGCACTCCCTGGCATCAAAGGAGCGCGGCCCCAACCCCTCCCGGCCAGGTCAGGTCAGGGGATTACGGCAGCGGCGCTGGGAAAATCCTGCTGGGATGAATCCCCAGCACTGCCCGAGCCGCGGGCTCCACAATCACACCCAGGTGCTGATGGTGCCGTGCCCGGCGTGCTGCTCCTGCCAGCCCTGCTTGTCACCACCCTCGGGCCACCCGCTGCTCGCGGTGCCACTGGCCACAGACAATGGCCCACGAGTGCCATGGCCTGCTCTGTGTGACACAGCCAGGGTCCGTGTGACACAACCAGGGTCCGTGTGACACATCCAGGATCCGTGTGACACAGCCAGGGTCCGTGTGACACAGCCAGGGTCTGTGTGACATGTCCATGGTCCGTGTGACACAACCAGGGTCCGTGTGACACATCCAGGATCCGTGTGACACAGCCAGGATCCGTGTGACACGTCCAGGGTCTGTGTGACACATCCATGGTCTGTGTGACACAGCCAGGATCCGTGTGACACAACCAGGGTCCGTGTGACACAGCCAGGGTCCGTGTGACACAACCAGGATCCGTGTGACACAGCCAGGGTCCGTGTGACACATCCAGGATCCGTGTGACACATCCATGGTCCGTGTGACACAGCCAGGATCCATGTGACACGTCCAGGGNTCCGTGTGACACAACCAGGATCCGTGTGACACATCCATGGTCCGTGTGACACGTCCAGGGTCCGTGTGACACAACCAGGATCCGTGTGACACAGCCAGGGTCTGTGTGACACAGCCTGGCTCCTTGTGACACATCCAGGGTCTGTGTGACACGTCCATGGTCCGTGTGACACGGCCTGGCTCCGTGTGACACATCCAGGGTCCGTGTGACACGTCCAGGCTCGGTGACAATGCCACACACACACACACACGCCACACTCACCGGTGCCACCGCGCGTCCCCTCCGCCTGCTGCGCCACTCGCCGAGCCGGTGGCTCTCCCGCAGCCGGCCGGGGCCGATGATTTCCCTTCCAAGCCCACGGAGACCGTCACCGGTATCAATCATTAACAGCCGCCGCAGCTGCCGCCGGCTTAACCCCCTCGGCTCCGGCCGGAGCGCCGCGAGCCGCACCTTGCTCCCGCTGCCAGCGCCTTTAATGGCACCGTGACATGGCAAAGTCACCGCAGGACAAGCGGCCGGGCAGGAAAAAGGGTTTCCAAGGGGCTCCGCACCCCCACGGACCCGCAGCCGCTCCTGCGGCGTCCTGGCTGCGTGTCCCCCCTCCCTTGTCCCCTTGTGCCCGGGACACGAGCGCTGGGAGCAGCCCCGCGTGTCCCCAAATTGCCACATCCCGGCGGGAGCTGCTGGAACCGCCGCTGTGCCCACGCTCGGGCTGATCCCGAGGGGCAGGGGCTGATCCCGATGGGCTGGGGCTGCTCCCCGCACCCCAGAACCGCAGCTCGGGGCTGTTCCCCGCACCCCNGTGTCCCCAGATTGCCACATCCCGGCGGGAGCTGCTGGAACCGCCGCTGTGCCCACGCTCGGGCTGATCCCGAGGGGCTGGGGCTGATCCCGAGGGGCTGGGGCTGCTCCCCGCACCCCAGAACCGCACCCCGGGGCTGTTCCCCGCACCCCAGGACCGCTCCCCGCACCCCAGAACTGCAGCTCGGGGCTGCTCCCCGCACCCCTGGACCGTATCCCGCACCCCGGGACTGCAGCTCGGGGCCGCTCCCCGCACCCCAGAACCACAGCTCGGGGCTGCTCCCCGCTCCCCGCACCCCAGGACCGCTCCCCGCACCCCAGAACCGCACCCCGGGGCTGCTCCCCGCACCCCTAGACCGCTCCCCGCACCCCGGGCCCGCAGCTCGGCGCTGCTCCCCGCACCCCAGAACCGCAGCTCGGGGCTGCTCCCCGCACCCCGGGGCTCTCGGAGCTCCCTCTCCCTTTCCCCTCAGCTTTTCCAAGGATCATCAATGGCTGTAACTTTATCCCGGCGTGTTTACAACCCAGCTGCGGCTCTTGGCTCCCTCAGCCGTGCCGGGGGCCAGCTCGGCTCCCGCTCAGCCGCCACACGCCGCTGTCACAGTGTCCCTGTCCCCTCCCCCCGATGCCGGGGCGCGCTGCGGTCCCCACGGGACCATCGGGATCAGCACCTGCATCCCCATGGAGAGGGGAGGAGGAGGAGGAGGAGGAGGAGCACAGCGCTGTCCCCGTGGCGGAGCGGATGGACAGATGTCCCTGTCACCTCCCCCCGCGCCGTTGGCTGCGTTACCCAACCTGCCGAGGGGTTGAATGATTAACCTCGGGCTGCGCCGCCGCCGGCTCCCTGCGGTGTCCCTGCACAGCCCCGCGGTGTCCCTGCCCATCCCCGTGGTGTCCCTGCACAGCCCCGCGGTGTCCCTGCCCATCCCCGCGGTGTCCCTGCCCATCCCCGCGCCGCGGTGGCACCTGGGGACCCTGCGCTTCTGTCGCCAAACCCAGGAGCATCCCATGCCAGGCGCCCTCAGCTTGTCCCACACAGGGTCTCCGCCCTGTCCCTGTCCCTCACCCCTGTCCCACGGCTCTGCAGCACTCACAGCAGCGACACCACCGCCCATGACACGGCCACGCCGGGAATTTCGCCCTTGTCCAGCCCCAGCTGCAGCGCCGGGGGCGTCCGGGCTGGAATGATCACAAACAGCCTTGGACAAACATCTGCACGGCACCACCCCCGGGCTGCGGCCGCGGGATGGTTTCAATCACGGTCAAATCCCACAAAACCGCCCGGGGGAGCGAGGCAGGAGCAGCAGCTGATAAGGCCCTGCAGATGTGGGGCTCGGTTTGGCTCCCCGTGTCCGTGGAACGGGCACAGTTTTGGGAATTCCCGTTCCCCGCACCCACCCGGGATATAAAGCCACAAACTCCTTGCGAACACCCCAAACTGGGAGCACTCAGGGGGTGCAGGGGGGTAGAACGAAGCATCCCCCTGCTCCCAGCAGAGATTCCTGAGGCTCTGCAAGTCCAGCAGCTGCTATTCCCACTCCGGCCCGCCGGGCTGGGGCGCAGAGTGAGCTCCATCAGGCTGTGCCACTCCTTGTGGAGCCTCTCGATGGTTTTTGGATAAATTCCCCAATTTTCCACTCCCGGATCTCCCGCGCTCAGAAAAACAAAGCCACAAACGCGGCACCTCAGGGCCGCAAAACAGCGGCTGCTGCCACCACGGGATCCCGTTTCCCAGCGCTGTTTGGAGGCTCTGGATCTGGGATTTGGGCAGAGCTGGCTCTGCCCCAGCCCGGGAGCTGCAGCGCTGCCAGGCCTCCGGTGATTCATCCCGACCTCCCGCAGTCAAGCCCCGACACATTCGGCACATTCCTGGCATAGCCGGCACCGCGGAGCCCTCACCTGCCGGAGCGGGAGGCTGGGAAGGTGCCAGCGGCACCATCCAGGCTGTGCCAGGGGATTTATGGATCCCAGGCACCGTCCCGAGGCCGGGATGGCGGGGCAGGAGCGGCTCTGCTCCGGTGACACAGCAAACTTGTCACCGTGGGCAGCTTGTCACCTCCCCGAGCGTCCCGGTTGCTTTTGTTGGTGCCGGGTGTGAACGGGGGAATTCTCCTTTTTTAGATCTGATCCCGCACCTTGCCGGGCCTGGGAACAGCCTGGGAACAGCGGTGACACAACCGTGCCATTGTGCAAGGGCTTTGCACCAAACAGCTCCCAAGGACGGGCTCAGCGCTGGCTCCGGGTGGCTCCGGGCTGGCCCTGGTGGCTCTCTGTGGCCAAACCCATCTGTGGCACATCCCACGGCCCCGGGAGCGGCCCGGGAGCCAGGAAACGTGTGGAGTGGCCAAAAGCATTCCTCGGGAATGGCCTGGGAAGAGGCACCGTGGAGCCAAGCCTGGCAGGCGTGGATGGCACGGCAGCCCCAGCCCCTCCAAAAAACGGGCACGTGCCCGCCTCGCCAATCTCCGTGCACAAAAGAACCAAAGGTCCCCCAGATCTGGTTTGTCCTAAGCAAAAATGTCTAAAAAAACCACACTCAGGGCTCCCCAAATCCCAGGATGAGGCTCAGGACCTGCAGCTTTTGCCAGGATTTCCTCTGGAAATTCCCTTGGGACATCCCGGGGGGGAATCGCAGCCTTTCCCTCGCTGTCCTCGGATGCGACAACCCTGATTTAGTGTCACCTCCAGCCCACCACACCCTGCTGTGCCTGGGACGGCCGGGAACGGCTTCCCGGTGAATCACAGCTCATTCCCAGCTTCCCAACCGCGTCCTCATTAGCGCCCCAAGCCCGGAGCGGCACCGGGGGGAAAAGCCAGGAATCTGCTGCGGGAAAAACAGAGGGAGCCGAGAACCAAACCCTGGGAGTCTCCCGGGCGGCGCGGGGACAGGACACACCTCTGTGTCACCAAACAGCCCTGGCCGTGTCGCTTGTCCCCCTCCCAGCGCCACGGGCGGGTCGGGCTCTGCAGGGCGAGTGAAGTTTAGTCACCGTGGGATGCTTCCAGTTGGAAATCGGGGCATTCCCAGCGCGCCGCTTCCCAGAAATCCCATTCGCGCCGGAGCCCGGTGCCAGTTCCCCCTTCCTTGTCCCCTACAAATAAAAGCGGCCCCGGCGCTGCCTCCGCCCCGCGGGGAGGAGCGGCCGCGGAGCCGGGGAGGGGAGCTGGAAGGACGGGATGGCTGAGCCGGGCTTAGCCAGGCTGAGCCGGGCTGGAGCCGCGCCAGGCCCGGCCTGGGAGAGCCCCCGGCAGAGGGGGAGCAGCTGGGGATGAGCCCCTTGGGGTGGGCAGAGGATTCCTCCTTGGATTGCTCACAGGATCCCTCCAAAATGTCACAGGATCCCTCCAAAAAACGACACAGGATCCCACCCAAAATATCACAAGATCCCGCCGAAAATGTCACAGGATCCCTCCCAAAATATCACAGGATCCCGTCCAAAATGTCACAGGATCCCACCCAAAGTGACACAAGATTCCTCCCAAAATATCACAGGGTCCCTCCAAGGGTGTCACAGGACCCCTCCAAAAACGTCACTGGATCCCTCAAAAAATGTCACAGGATCACATCCAAAATGTCACAGGATCCCACCAAAAATGTCACAGGATCGCCACTTTGGAATGCCCACGGGATTCCCTCTTGGGATGCTCACTGGACACTGGATCCCTCAAAAAATGTCACAGGGTCCCCACCTTGGAATGCCCACAGGATCCCTCCCAAAAGTGCCACAGGATCCCTCCAAGGGTGCCACAGGATCCCTCCAAAAGTGCCACAGGATCCCTCCAAGGGTGCCACAGGATCCCTCCAAGGGTGCCACAGGATCCCTCCAAGGGTGCCACCAGCAGCTGGGACCGAGGAGCTGCCCCGAGGAGCCGGAGCAGCCCAAGGAGCTGGGACTGGGACGGGTTTGCTCGGCCCTGGGAAGAGCCCGAGGCTGAGCCGCGCTCCCGGAGGGCACAGCCGGGATAAAGGCGTGGGAAGAGAGGAGGGAGCTGGGGGATCACAGCAGGATCCGGCTGGGGGATCACAGCAGGATCTGGCTGGGGGATCACAGGGGGATCGAGCTGAGGGATCATGGGCAGATCCGTCTGGGGAATCACAGGGGGATCCATCTGGGGGGGTCACAGGAGGATCACAGGTGGATCCAGCTGGGGGATCACAGGGGGATCTGGATGGGGGATCACAGTTGGATCAAGCTGGGGGATCACAAGAGGATCCAGCTGGGGGATCACAGGTGGATCCAGCTGGGGGATCATGGGCAGATCCGGCTGGGGAATCACAGGGGGATCCACCTGGGGGATCACAGGTGGACCCAGCTGGGGGAATCACAGGGGGATCGAGCTGGGGGATCACAGGTGGACCCAGCTGGGGGAATCCCAGAGGGATCGAGCTGGGGGATCACAGGAGGATCCAGCTGGGGGGATCACAGGTGGATCTGGCTGGGGGATCACAGGTAGACCCAGCTGGGGGATCACAGGAGGATCACAGGCGGACCCAGCTGGGGGGTCACAGCGGGATCCAGCTGGGGGGATCACAGTTGGATCCAGCTGGGGGGTCACAGGGGGATCCAGCTGGGGGATCACAGGAGGATCACAGGGGGTCCAGCTGGGGGATCACAGTTGGATCCAGCTGGGGGATCTCTCCAGGTGCCTGCAGCTCCGTGGCTCCCGTTTCCCGTGGGTTTGGGTCAGGGGTGTTGTTCCATGGCACTGGAACCGCTGTCCCCAGGCCAGGAGCCAGCGGGGATGGAGGGAATGTGATCCCAAAGCTCCCTGGGGGAGCAGGAAGAGCCGTCCGTGCCCTCAGCCTGCCCCGCTGCCTTTCCCCCCTCATCTCTTCCTGTCCCAGCACGGGGTGAGCCCAAGGAAGGACGGGACGGAGCTGGGACCAAGCTCAGCCCCAAACACGCCCCCTGCCAGTGCTGGAGAGTTCATTCCCAGCTCCCGGGCATCCAGGGATGGCTGCGAGCCATGGGATGGAAACCACAGCCAGCCCACATCCCACATCCCAAATCCCACAGCCGGGCAGGGAATCCCACCACAGCCATCCCAAATCCCACAGCCGGGCAGGGAATCCCACCACAGCCATCCCAAATCCCACAGCAGGGCAGGGAATCCCACCACAGCCATCCCAAATCCCACAGCCGGGCAGGGAATCCCACCAAAGTCATCCCAAATCCCACAGTCGGGCAGGGAATCCCACCACAGCCATCCCAAATCCCACAGCCGGGCAGGATCCCCCAGGATCCCCTTCCACCTGGGCAGGATCTCCCTGAGCAGGGCAGGATCCCCCCCAACCGAGCAGGATCCCCCCCAACCGAGCAGGATCCCCCCCGAGCCGGCCAGATCCCCCCTCCCAGCCAGGCAGGATCCCCCAGGATCCCCCCGAGCCGGGCAGGATCCCCCCAGTCCCGGCTGGAATCAGAGCCCTGTTCCGGCGCCGGCTGCCCCCGCTCCCGGCCGTGCCAGCCTCATCCTGCAGCCACACCTTCCCCGCAGCTCCGGCACGGAATTAACCCCTGGCACGGCACAGCCCAGCGCGGCCCGGCCCGTGCCCGCCGTGCCCGCCGTGCCACCTGCCCGCGGCCACCCCTGTGCGACACCCGGGGCTGCGTCCCCTCCCCAACCCCGTCTTTGGCTCCCCCGGCGCAGCTCAAACCCCTCCAGCACCTCCATCCCTCCGAGTCTCCATCCCCAATCCCGTTTTTAACCCCTCCAAAGCCGGGCAGCGAGGACGGAGCCCCCGCAGCCTCCTCGGTTACCTGCTCCAGGTATCGAGGGGCCGAGCCGAGCCAGGAGCCCCCGGGCTAGAGGGGAACGCACGGCAAAAACCTCGGTGGCCTCCGGGAGCCGCCACGTCCGAGCGCGGCAGGAACAGCCCGGTTGATAAACGAGGGCTGAAATCTGAACCTGCAGCTTGAGCTCCTTCCTATATAAACACCACGCACACCCCCGGCCGCGCTGCCACTCCCGCTGCGACAGCGACAGCGACAGCCACGCTGCCCGAGCCCCTTGTCGCCAGTGCCGCCCTCCCCCGGGCTGGTGGCAGCTCAAGGTGGAGCCTCTCGCTGCTTTGGGGAGGTGCTTCAGGTGTGCTCCAGCTGCACGGGGCACTGCGAGCGGGATTTGGGATTTGGGAAAGGGCACGGGACCCCCACGGTGGGCACCGAGTGGGCACCGCGGTCCTGGGAACGGGGAATAAACCGCGTGGGAGAAGCGAATAACGCGGGGTTTAGCCTTAAAAAATACAGGTGGGAGGGGCTGAGCGCGGCGCTGGGTCAGCTGATGGGGCACCTGTGGCCATGGAAATGTCCCCTTCCCCAGCGGTGACACCACGGGCGTGACAAGGGCAGAGCGGGCCCGGTGCCACCCTGGGGGGACCCTCGGCTCGCGGGGGGCACGGGGGCTGGTGGCCACGCTGAGCCACTGGGCCACACTGTGCCACCGCGGGACTTCCTTGTGTGGAAAGACTTCCCGCCCTTCCTGCAGCGGGACAAAACCCTCCGGAGGACAAAACCCTGCCCTGTTTTTCCCAATTCTTCAGGCTCAGCCCCAAACTGGGACGGTCACATACCACGGGCGAGGCTGGGCTGGGAGCTGCTCCAGCCCACGGGGCGAGCAGGGCCGGGCTGTGTGTCCTGCTTGGGGACACTGGGACAATCCTGGGAATTACCCACGGGAAAAGGGAACCCAGGAACGCGGTGCCAGCTGCGGGTGAAGCCTCTCGCTGGCACATCAGCGGGGCCACCTCCATCTGCGACAGCTCTGCGCCGTGGAGATGAGTTTAGGGAAGGGGCAGCTCCTGCTCCCTGCGCTCCCAAGGCTGGATCCAGGCTGGAATTCTCCAGGAGGGGTGCGGGGAGCCCCACGGAGCTCGGAGCCAGCTCCCCGCCCTGCTTGCACAAGCGGCCCCGGGGCGCACCGGCAATCCCAGCCTGTTTACCAGCAGCAGCCACCTGCTGCTTCCCCAGCTCCCAGCGCCCGAGCCCGGCAGGAAGAGCTGGAGCTCCTGGATCCATCCCCTCGTGGCCACACAGGGCCACCAGCTGTCCCCAGAGTCCCCAGGGACATGCACAGGGCGTGGGGACACTCCTCGGTACGGGGGGTGCAGCGCCCTGAGGCTCAGCATCCCCCTGAAGGTGTTTTGGAAAAGCAAATTTGGGAGAGGCTGGGTGGAGTGGGGTGAGGATTTCCTCCCCAGGGCCACCTCGAGGATTTTGGCCCCTGGGGACAGCACCCACCGTGCTCCAGGTGTGACAATGCCACCTCGGCAGCTCCCAAAATCACCTTCCAGCACCCCCAAAATCCCCGGGGATGGAGCAGAGAACCTCCAGCACGGGCTGGGGCTGCTGCCAGCACAGAGAGAGATTTGGGGGAGATGGAGGAGAAATTTCAATGTGTCTTTTGAATGCACAATCATCGCATTAGCCCCAAATACGATTTTTTTTTCTTCCATTTCTTTTGCTACAAGAGAAGAAGGAACGGAGCCAACCCCCCCCAGGCCGTTCCCAGCCCCAATTCCTGCCCCATCCACGCAAGGAAAGGCGCAGCCTCCACTCTCCCGGGGGCTGCCCTGTGACCCCCCAACCCCACACGGAGCTTTTGGGGGATCCCCCACTCCCAAAGGGGGGGTTCAACACCTCCCTGGCCGCCCCAGCAGCGGGACACGGAGCTTTCCCCCCCTGCTCTGCTCCAGCAACCCGAGCCTGAACCCAAGGTCCTGCTTAGGTCCCGCTTATCTGCAGCTCAAGCATGTCTGCTGATAAGCCGGGATGAGATAAGGCCTCAGCAGCCTCGGCGCTATCAGCAACCCTTCCTCCAGCCCTGCACCCCAAGGCTGAGGGCTCCAGCACCCCCCAAAATCCCCCAAACATCTCCCCCCATCAGCTTTGGCGAGCTTTAAAACTTCCATCCCATTCCCTCGTGGTTGTTGTTTCCTAATCAGGCAAAGCGTTGGTTCGGGGGAAAGGGGAAAAATTTAATTAAAAATAGAAAAAAAAAACCAAAACCACGCAGCCAAAATAACAAATAAATCACAAAGCAGAGCAAATAATGTGTCAGGGTTCCACTGACAGCGCCGGGGGGGGGGCACACCCAGCCCGGCCGCCAAAACTGGAATTGCAAATCATCGCTGCTCAGCCGAGCTGAAAGGAGAGCCGAGGAAAACAAACCCGCGGCGAGGAGCAAGGGGCACGAAGAGCTCACCTGGGGCTGGCACACACCCGAGCCTTCCTCCTCCTCCTCCTNGGGGTGGCACTGCCAGCGGAGTGACACTGCCAGAGGGGTGGCACTGCCTGAGGGGTGGCACTGCCAGCGGAGTGACACTGCCAGAGGGGTGGCACTGCCTGAGGGGTGGCACTGCCAGCGGAGTGACACTGCCAGAGGGGTGGCACTGCCTGAGGGGTGGCACTGCCAGCGGAGTGACACTGCCAGAGGGGTGGCACTGCCTGAGGGGTGGCACTGCCAGCGGAGTGACACTGCCAGAGGGGTGGCACTGCCTGAGGGGTGGCACTGCCAGCGGAGTGACACTGCCAGAGGGGTGGCACTGCCTGAGGGGTGGCACTGCCAGCGGAGTGACACTGCCAGAGGGGTGGCACTGCCTGAGGGGTGGCACTGCCAGCGGAGTGACACTGCCAGAGGGGTGGCACTGCCTGAGGGGTGGCACTGCCAGCGGAGTGACACTGCCAGAGGGGTGGCACTGCCTGAGGGGTGGCACTGCCAGCGGAGTGACACTGCCAGAGGGGTGGCACTGCCTGAGGGGTGGCACTGCCAGCGGAGTGACACTGCCAGAGGGGTGGCACTGCCTGAGGGGTGGCACTGCCAGCGGAGTGACACTGCCAGAGGGGTGGCACTGCCTGAGGGGTGGCACTGCCAGCGGAGTGACACTGCCAGAGGGGTGGCACTGCCTGAGGGGTGGCACTGCCAGCGGAGTGACACTGCCAGAGGGGTGGCACTGCCTGAGGGGTGGCACTGCCAGCGGAGTGACACTGCCAGAGGGGTGGCACTGCCTGAGGGGTGGCACTGCCAGAGGGGTGACACTGCCTGAGGGGTGGCACTGCTAGAGGGGTGACACTGCCAGAGGGATGACATTGCCAGAGGGGTGGCACTGCCTGAGGGGTG
>WBNO01020343.1:0-29448 GCA_013400575.1 Peucedramus taeniatus | reverse complement strand
TTATTAATACAAGGAAAAACTGAAAATGATGAGTGGATAGATTTTTCTTTCATTGTAAAAAATAAAAAAATATATATTAGTAAATTAATTATACCATTATAGCTGGCAGCAGTGAAAGCACAGCTATAGTGTATCATCTGCATCAAGTAGCTGATAGCACTCAACAGACATATACTGCTAGTACATATTGCCCTAATTCAAATGTCCAAAAGAAGTCTCTAGCCTCACACAACAGTTTATGAATGAGCCATTAGTACCCTTGCTGTGTATAGCAAGCCCTATGTGAAGAGAAGTAAAACATGTGCAGCAACCACAGCAGCAACAACTTCTAGTTAACCTTCAAAGAGAAGAATCACATTTTAGAAGTCTGGGGATAAACTGTTGCTTTAAAATCCTAGGATGATCTTTTATATAGAGAAAAATATTATTAACGTCTGACACTATACACTGACCTCATTACATTTGTGTTTTCTATCCTAGGGTATCATTTGCCCCTTACTTGATTAGTCCTTGATTCTGGAAAAGCAACTTAGAGGACAGAACTCTTGCAGCCCATGACAGAAATGTTTCTGTGCATGCTCTGACAGTACTTTGGACAATTTCAGGAACTAGAAGATAAATTTGCAGAGAAAATTAACTTGGTGATATTTTTGAAACTTGCATCACTTAATGATGTAAAACTGTAGCATAAAAATGGCTTGATTCAAGTTTGAATCTGCACTATGAACCTCAGAGTTCAGAAAAAGATAATGTTGGAAACAGAATTTGATAAAAAGAATACTTGTGCAAAACCATATTTTAATATCTGTGTTTTCATCTTTCCTCTATAACCTTGAGAAACAGAATTTGGCAGAATTATTTTTATATGAAAGTCAAAAGAACTTATGTTATGCTTTCTTCCTGAGTATTTTGACTTTAAGAAGTTTCTCAGACACAAAAAAAAAAAAAAGTAATGAAATGTAACTGCAAGGGGTAAAAAAGGCAATATCTTGTTATCAGTAAAGAAACCTACTGACTTCTCTGACACCAGCCTATCCATCTCATAAGCCACACCTGGGGGAAAGAAAAACCCACCAGCAAACAAACAAAAAAAAATCCAACTCATAATTACATTTGGTTTGATGGAACAAAGTGGATTTCAGTGCTGTACAGCACAAACATCCCTACTGACCCACCATCTGCACACAGTCTATCTTTTTAAATAGATCTGAACTAGTTTAGCAGCAGAATTCTCTGCAGCCACAGTGGAGAACAGTGGAGAAGACAACAAGACCATGAAAATGTATGATGGAATATTTCTTCTGCCAAAAAAAATTAATTAATAACAATAGCTGTATGAGTACAAGAGGTACAAGGAAATCCCTTGTATGTAATGTACTTATTAGGCACTCTGCTTTGAATTTGCCAAACAGGTATGCAAGTGACATTTAAAAGGCACTTTGTCAGCCAAACACTCCTTTTCTGTCTTTTGGTCATTTTTGGAAGTGGCATCAGCACAGGGAACCTAATCCAGTTGAAGAAGCATGTCTTCACACTCTGGCTTTGAATGTTGCCTATATTCCCTGAATTTTGAAGTAATAACAGTTACAAAGCTTTATTGCAGAGACTTTCACTTTACCCAAAGACTGCCAAAGACAAAACACCACATTTCATTGGACTTGTGCTGATTCCTGGAAGAAGAAGTTGTCTGGTTTTTTTTACAGCTGGCATCTACCTGCAATTGACTTCTCTTTCTTTACATCCTCTCTGGCTTAATATCTCACTTCTCACTTATATCTTTCCAGCAATCCTTCACTATTGGTTGCTGCTTCACCAGTTCCTTCTCACCTCTGTGGTTGTCTTCCAACTCCTAAATAGTTGTTCCTAGGTACCAGTCAGATCTAAGTCTGGCTGGGATATTTCCTTAAATATCTTTCACTCGTTGCTCAAACCTCCAGGCTGTTCCAGATTCCCACCTAATGCTCACAGGCTCCCTGCAATATCTGCCTCCTCCGTGGAGCTCTCCTGCTCTTTATTGTCAGGTGTACTGTCTCTGCCCCACTGAATTTTTTAACTCTAGCTGAAAAAAAAAAGTAAGATAAAGGAAGATAAAAGCAGCATCCTAACCTAGCTGAGCTGCATCCTAACAGAGCTGTCATACAAGCACAAAAGGAGCAGAAACATGCCTGAGGCTAGAAGGACAATGTAACCATATTACGTTTCTTTGAACTGTAATGTTTTACTTCCCATGGGTCACTCAGTAGATTCCAGAGTCTGGTTCCAAAGAGATAGACCAGGTCAGTCAGTTTAAAGAATAGGAAAACTGGCATTTTCTGAAATGCAAAAATACTTATTTTTACAACTATGAGATGAAATTTTTCTTCCTGTTGCTTTTGAATTGGATTTTTCTGTGGAATTTATTCACATAAATACTTCAATAACGGCAGCAAAATATATCCAGCTGTATCTATTTTCTTGTGTTAGTAGATAACTTGCTTCTTGAAAGATGTCCTTTTGTTTTGGAAAGCATAATTTAGGCTCTGAAGCTATATTGTGCTCTGAGCATCTGAATATTGTTATATTTCAAATTTTACTCTGAAGTATAAAATTTTCTTGGTGTTTTGTGAAAGAGCTGAATACAGACTACTGCAGAACACTTTAATTTTCAGCCATATGTTATACACAAAACTACATTATTTCTACATCTTCTTTTAATAGAGTTGTGAGGTGTAACATGACAAGTTCTCTAAAAGCTGTCTTACTATGCTTAAACTGAATGATAAAATTTCAGATTTCATATGTAGGAGACAATGAAAAGCTGTGGCAATTGCCTGGCTGTCAGCTTCTTCAAGGCAGTGAATCAATCTGCATGGGAAGTTTGTGATCAAGGTCACATAATTTCTTACCTGGAGGAGGGCACAAGCTCTGACTGTGAGGAAAAGGAAGCAGACCTATGTTTGAATCCCAGCAGAAAGCATTCAAGTAGCTTTTATTTCCAAAATTATTCAGAAAATAAACCATGATAAACTCCCATTTATGAACCTGTGCACACTGACTGCTGTGAGCTGCAGTTTTCCTGTGTGTTGCAGCATTCCTCAAACAGGCAAACTGCCTTTGAGATCAGCACAGACTCAGAGCAGGACAGAAATGTTGTCTTGCTTTCGACCCCTACTTTTTCTATTTTGTCTTTTCTTGGGAGCAAAACAAGTGCACTCAAGCACATTACCTAGAAGTTTAAACTGCATTTCTAATCAAATAGTTCTTCATCCATTCTTCATGCCTAGAAATAGGCTAACAGGTAGAAAATGTGAGTTGTTATCCCACTAATAATTTTCAGAAAGACTTTTGCTTAACATGATATGGTATCTATTCTTCTTTGGTTGCTTATTGTCAAAAGAACTTGCTGCTTTTAAAATTCAGCAAACCTTGGCTAAGATTTCTTGGTCCATTAAAGCCACGTTGCTCTTGGCATAGATTTGGAAGCAGCATGGAAATAAGTAATTTGTCCTAGGCAGGACAACTCTGTTGAAATCTGGCAAAAGAGGTTTTCTCTACCTAGACCAGCTGTACTTTGTGGATCACAGTACAGTTGTTACCATATTTTTTCAAGGTAAATCTTCTTCATATGCGACAGTGAAGCCAACTCACATTGTCACAAGTATATTTTCTCTTTTTCCCATGATCACTCCTAAAATTTCTTATTCTCATGTCTTTTTCTGTACTAAATATAACTTATTTTGAATAAAATTATTTTTTTAATTTTATAAATAATCATGTAAATAAATATAAGGATAAGGAAATTTATTATATGTAGTACAAGTTGATGCCTAATTTAGTTTTATATGTAAAATAATATATAATTTTATAATAAAACATTGTTACTTATATAGCAATGAGTACACATTTAAAATGTTACAAAAGGCCTGCTAACAATTTTGTGCTGTTTAAGGATAGCAAAATACAAATATTTAACCATACTTATAAAAATTATGCTATTTTTCATAAATTTTGAAAAATAGCATACTTCATCTTTTTCTTACTGAATATTGTGCTCATTTTATTTTAAAAATAAAACAACATATGTGTTAACCCATAAGAATTTTAAAAAACATTCTGTTATTGAACCTTCCAGTGAAAAAAATATTAAAGAGAGCATGTATAACAATGAGAAGCACTAAAATATAAGATTTATAAAAGTTAATCTGAAATGATTTGGCAGTGGCATTAAATAAAAAATAATCTTCACATTCTATGTCATCATGGGTTTTTTTATGATACTTTGCAATGTGAAATTTAAAAAATAATTCTTGTTATTAGGAGAAATATCACCCACAGTTTTAAAGACATGTAAGAATATGTTCATATGTATGAATGAGAAATTTACAGAGTTATCAAAGGACAGTAGTGTCTGTGTTCCCCAAACCATCTAAATCTTACTGCAATATCCATAATTAACTAAACATTCTGAAATATTGTCTGCATATTTCTGAAGATAATTTTAACTCAGTGTCTGTTGGGAAGTATATTCACTGTGCTATCTTCAGTGAGCCCACAGTTTGCTCAAGAAATGACTGAACATATAGACACAGCACTAATGTTCATTTATGAACATCTAGAATGCATGAGTAAATCAAGAAGAAAGATATCTATGCATGCTTCAATGAAAAAATATAAGGGGAAATATAACTGAACTGAACCTTAATACTAATTACTTTTATTTAACTATTATCTGCATCTGTCTGTCTGCCAGTCAGTAGTTCATGAGGAAATTTGGTCTGATTCCCTCTGTAGTGTCAGACCTCTAGTACAAATTCCCTTGCAGTCTATCAGCATAGAAAGTCTAAAATTCTGGTTTTAGAACCAGCAACCCTGGTTGCTGAGAATTTTAGACTTTCTGTGCTGACAGGCACTGACCCCCAAGAGAGCACTGCATTTGACTTGAGGCTGTGAAGAAGGCTTCCAAAATTGAATGACAGAACTGGGATTATGGGTGTGGAGTTTGAACAGACGTGTGTGACATCATATGGTGAAAAACAGAGTTAAAGGTTTTAGAATATAATATATATAAAGCAAGATGGAGGTTTTAGGGCAGAGGCTGGTCCTTCTTCTTCACCTTCTTCTTCATGGGTTTGGGTGATTTTGTGTAATTGGATAAAAAAGTCTGCATTGCGGGGCATGGGTGGTTGGTAATTGGGTTAAAAATAAAAATAATTTAGGTGTCATTTCTTAATTGGACAGTTTATCCTTAAAAGACCTTGTAGAGAAAGAGATACTGATCCATTTTGTAGTTTGTTAGTGAAGTGCTGTAAAGCTCACACTTTGTAAGACTGTTATATAGACAAGAACTAATAAACATCTGAGTCCTAACAAGAAATACCATCTCACAATTTAATCCCGACCTTAGCAGAAAAAAGAAGCAAAAGAATCTATTAGTCTTAATTGCCTTAAAGATTCTGAAATGGTTTTTCAATCCATCATTTTCTTTTTTAAATTACTAGTATGAAGGCTTATAATTCATATCCAAAAAAATTACCTTTTTCTCATTGTCTAAATTTTCTGTTAAGATTGCAATTATGGCCAATAATTATTATTACTACTAATAAAGTAACAAATTACTGTAAAAATAACCAAAGTACAATGGTTTTTATGAGAAAGAAAGAAAGAAAGAAAGAAAGAAAGAAAGAAAGAAAGAAAGAAAGAAAGAAAGAAAAGAGAATTTTCAGATTTTAATAATTTTGTCAGAGACATTTTGAAAAACGTTAATAAGTATATTATCAGAATAATTTTATAATTTTTGTTATTTATCAGCATGTTAACATCAAATTAACAACTCATACACTAGAGAGAGTTCTTATGACTCTCAAATTTTTGGGGTTTTTATAATCTTTCAGAGCCTGTTTTAATTTAGAGAGAAAAATTTCTCTTGTTTGATGTGAAAACAAAAATATTTTGCAGAAGTCACTGTAAATGATGAGTTGTTCTGAATGAAAAAAGTGTTATTGGACATTCTTTCTTTTCCCAAATAGAATAGAAATTTAAAGAAAAGCATATCATTGGCTTACATAAGATTCATAAAAAAAAAAAGTTCAAATCTTAAAGTATGGTAATCAAAAAAGAAAAGAACTATTTTAGTGTTTCCTAAGTGGATGCTATCATTGCCATGATAATTACAGTCTATTTCCCCTTTTTCTCCACCATGTAATTTGTCTGTAAGGCAGAACAGATGCAGTAGTAAAGCAAACTTTCACAAATGGATCTGTTACACTACTGTAAAATTACTGTGATCTCTCACTTTTCATTTGCCAGATACAGACCAGCCCCAAAAATCTCCATCTGAAGAGGTCAGACAGGGAGGCTGTGCAGGCACCTGCCATCCAGGCAGGGTCAGCCTGCCAGAGGCAGAATAAAACTCTGCTACACCACCAGCAGGATCAGCAGGGCCAGGGAACCTCAGCAGCTTAAGCTGTGTTAGATGTACAGAAGAAAAATATTTCCCCTATAATTTCTGCTTCTTCTACCTCCCTTTTTCATCTTTTGTTTCCTTCCTCTCCTCACCATCCTCTCCAACATCAGTGTGTAGAGATGAATCCCTGCTACTATCCCACACTATTCCTTATTGATTTGGTTTTTGCAGTCTGTCTTTATTACCACAAATATCATCTCCTTATCTGATCAAAGGTCTGCTAAAAGTGGCAAGAGTACTCTCACTACAGCAACTGCATCATAAACACATCCCATTTTTTACTTTGGATACCTATACTTAAAAATATGATCTTTTCCCTCAACAAAATGAACTCCATTTAACAAGCCTATATGGGATTAAACTGTGTCAAGTCTTCTCTGTCAAAAAAATTGGGATTACTTTCATTTCCAAAAATTGGTTTTGCGTGTCTTTGGATGGGACATCTAGAAGCAGACACTTCAGCAGCTCTACAGGTATTAATTCATGTACTGAAGAACTTTGCTCTTTTTTTTCTCCTTTTCTTCTTTTAATTGAAAGATGCCAGATAGCTGCTTCCTAATGCTTTTGCTTCCTCCTCTCAAACCAGGAAACAGCATCTGTACATGCCTAGGAAATGACATTGAATTACTAAAGGTTATTTCAAGTTGAACAAAAGACATAAAGTGAATTTTGGAATATAATTACAATTAATGGCATTGCCAGTATAAATTTGCACCTTCTTTTTTACTCTTTCCATGTGCTGTATATTTGGCATTCAGTCCTTTGTTCTACCACTACAACTTGAGTGTGTCTAAACAGACAGAGAACTAACACAGTTAAAGAAAAAAAGCAAGAGAAAGAAATATTCTATTTGGTTATTTTGCTTAATGGATTCAATACAAAATGAATGCTGGGTAAAAAGTAAAAGGGCACACACAGGATGGCAGGAAGAGGGACAGAAAGGGCAAGGTAGGAAAAAGGGATGTTGATCTTATACCAAGGAGCCCTTAAAGTATCTCAGGTATTTGATGTAAGTCCTCTCCTGTATTCACCTAAGGGTAATTTAGAACAAAGGTTTGTGGAGCTTTTTTTTTACACATCAGCCTTTAATTGTTCTATTTCAGACACCAAAGTTCTCCTCACTTTGTACTTAATTTAAAATGCTTATGTACCTTGCAGAATCAGGGTCAAAAATTCTAATTCATGTTTGGAACAGAAGGTGGAGGAGGAAATGCATTATGTATTAAATGAATAAAATGACCCAGAAAAACAGTCAGAAAATGGACTTTTCTGACTAATGAGTTGCAGATATGAGTCTATTGTATTTTCTGTAGTATAAGCCAGGCAGCCACAGATCAAGTTTATCAGGTCCATTCTGCACATCTTGTCAATGATTTTCATGTGCAATTAATTCCATCAAAAATTATTGCTGCCAGGTCAAATAAAAGCATTTTCTGCTTTTAGAGGAATGGTTTCAGTTGTTCAGCTTTATTTTGGGTCTCACTTTTGCCCTGAAATACTTTTAAAATCTCTTCCAATTTATTACTAACATACATAATCATTATATGTTATTAGGTGTGTCATGAGTCTCTCAAGAGTAATAAAAAAATTTAAAATTGTTTCAGGAGTGATACGAACATTTGAACTTTACTCAGACTACCATTTCCCTGTAGTAATCTCTTTTGCATAATAATATATTATTCTAGTAACTCTATTTCAACCTCTCCCTTCCTTTAACCAGAATACTCCTGATGTCTTCTGCACCCATGGAAATCACAGTTTTCTCACTGGAAATGTAAACAGAAAGACATGTGTTCACATAGATTCTCTTTCTTCATTCTTATTAAAATCTGGTGGTACAGATTCCTTGGGTTTCTGCATCTTTTTCTCGTGTTAGCTATTTTATTAATCCATGTATAATTTAGGTCTTTTCATAAAAGAGACAAAATAGTTACGTACAGTGAGCAAGCTCCTGTGGTAATTTTAGTGGTTTTCCTTAACATGAGAGAAAAAGAGGTGAAGAAAGTTTCTGAATTTATTCTTTTAGAGGTCTTTTGTTTTGGTTTGTTTTTTATGGGTTTTTTGGGGTTTTTTATGTTTTGTTTTGTTTTGGGTTTTTTTGGGTTTTTTTCTGGAGTATTGAATATAAATTGCCTTTATGCTTTCAAGAAATCAAGTGTGTCATGTTTCAAATACCTTAATGACAGGAATGTATTTCAGAAAGAAAGTGATTCTGCTGTATTTCATCATGTAAGCTCTTTCCCATGAAATTTTGCAAGGTAAATAATCTGGAAATACATATCAGCATTAGAGGACTACTTTTTTTCAAAGAGAAAGATTTGATCCTTCAGTAGTCCTACGACAACAGCAGAGTTCAGTACATTATCTAAAAAATTAAGTTTTTATTGTGGGATTTTGACCCATAACCCCTACTGGCATCCCATCTGTTTCTTGAATAAATAATAGAATTCATCAGACAGAGAAACAATTAGGTCGAAACATCCAGATACCAGATAAATCCCCAAGTTAATTCTTTCACAGTTCTCAGTGTGGGGAATCTGTAGTAACTTGAATAACAGTTGTTACAAACTTGGTATAAATAGTCAGCAATGCTAAGTTAATTAATTTAATATTTTTCAGTTGGGGGTAAATTGAATGGTGTCATCTAGCCACTGAGGTATTCTAAAGTAATATACAGATATCTCTTTCCCTGTAATTAGCTTTGAATGAAGAAAGCACTGGCTATGTTGGAGATGTATAGGTTATATGAAGCAGTTTGACACACATGGGCATTACAAAACCATCATCACAAAGAAGCTCTAGTCCTACTGTCTTTTATAGAACAAATCTTTATATTTTAGGAAAGTTTTTATTTAAATGGAAATCACTAGGGTAATGTCTCTCTGGAATGGGTTATCTCCATCATTGCCAGTTTTCAAACCTTGGATAGAGAAAACAGGCTGACTTCACCTAGTGCTAGCAATAAATTCAGCTAAGAGTCTGGTCTGAAAAACCTCCAGGATTCTCTTCTGACTAACATTTCTGTTAGTCTTCCTGACTGAACTGCCTGATAAAGACGTTCTCACCTTGACAAGGATGTTTCATACTGACAGAACACAATCCAAAGTGCTCCATATATTATTCAGTGGAACTGAAGATACCACTTTCCACAAATGTCAGTTTGGATCCTCTGAATGACTTCATTTTAACAGTGAAGGTTTACTGTGAAGAACAGTGAAAACCTCCCCTTCCTGAGAGGTTTTTAAAAAAGTTTGTATGACAAAGATAGAAAAAAAGAGAACTAGTGGAACTTTTCCATATCCAAACTAATCATAGAGCAAGCTGTAAGTTTGGGCAAACACTTTTTAGAGAAAAAAAATACTGAGTGATCTGGATTCACAGAGGATTCCGATAAGCAGAGCTGGGGACCTCTAGACAAATTAGGACTTGCAAATTGCCTTGGCATTTTGCTGCTATGAGATAAAAACAACACGTGTGCTGACATGCTCTCCAGCCAACCACCTAGGTCACCAGGGCAACTATTGTCAACATGTTTTTATCACTTTTAAATTAAAGACCAGTAGCACTGCCAATAACAAAACAATTGGATTTAAAAATTAAATAATAACTTTTTAAAAATCAAGTTTTTGTTGCAATGTCAGCAGTGGGATTTGTGCTGTGAGAAGAAACATCCCTTTTCCTTTATCAACTCAGTGGAGTGTTATGTTCCTCACATTCATTAAGGTTTTTTATCAATGAAATAGATACATTTTTCAGCAATTGTTCAAAAGCAAGATCTTTTGAAAAAAGTTTCAAAAGCAAGGGTTTTGAACAGTAGTTGATAAGTATTGGGCAGAAAGGCCATAGGTCAGAGCTCTGATGGCAACAAAAATATAAAGAGTGCAGGAAGATGTGTTATCCATTTAGTAGATGACACTGCTGCCTCAGACTGTAATAAAACATTGACCTAGAACATATTTGATTAACTACATTGATCAAGATACTATTTCTTAGAGAAAAGCTAGGGTCAAATATTGTTGGATGTAAGGTAGTACAAAGAAGTTTCTCCTCATCATTTACATCTCCTTGCTGAATCCAAGTGTCAGTACAAAGTGAGTTAGTACAGGCAGGATTTAATGCAAAAAGATGATTTAAACCAGTAGGAGTAGTGTCAATGTTTAATGAAGACTTAGGATGTCTTGAGGAAAACAGAAACTCTTATACATTTCCAGGATGATTTTCTTTGCCTTAACCACTGAATATTGCATATTCTTTTTTTTATTTTAATAATCTACAAATAACTGAATGAATGTACAATTTGTTTGGTCACACTTAGAACTTTCTTTATAGTGCCAACACTCAGGACTGAGCCATCAGGGAAGCCAAATGGGGTACACAGAATGAACCATTAAAAACTTACAACAAGGAATATTTAAAACCTGCTACAGAAGAACAAACTGCAAAATAACAGACTACCACAAGTAGAAAATACAAACTCAGCAAATCTGCAATTTAGTCCCAGAAATACATTTTATTTTTAAGTTCTGCAACAAACATGTAGCAAGAATCTATGTGAAACATGCCTTGATACTTTCCCTTTCCCTTTCCCTTTCCCTTTCCCTTTCCCTTTCCNTGCCTTGATACTTTCCCTTTCCCTTTCCCTTTCCCTTTCCCTTTCCCTTTCCCTTTCCCTTTCCCTTTCCCTCTCCCACAGAGCAGGGTAACATACCACTTAGAAATGGATTTTAACCAAGGTAAGTTCCAAGTTGCTCTGGTCAAAATTACACCAAGAGTGTTTTGAGGAGCTTTTTTTTTGCCTTACCCCTTTTCAAGGAGTTAGAAGTTAAAGAGGTAAAAATTCAGCATGTTTCCAAAAAAAAAAATTCTTATTTCATCCTTAATTATTACCCTTGAGTTGTTCCAAAATTTTAAATGCTAAACAATTCTTATTAGCAAACTAAAAAACCTTTCATGCTTTTCTACTTCTTTTTTTTTTTTTTTTTCTGTCATATGCTCCCATCTGCATAATTCAAGGATCACTTGCTGTGGTTTATATGTGTGCCTGTCACTAGAGCAATTTCTCTACTTCTGTGGTTGTACCCCTTTCTGATGTACTGTCACTTGTGGTTACTCTCTGTTTCACCTTGCCTGTGGGGCCCTTGACCTCAAATCCATATTTTAACTAAATTATAGCATAGTTTTGAGTTCATTAATATTTTAAAATAATTCAAACACCTGTTCTAAATTCTTCAGAAAACAGTTTTCTCCAAAAGTTATTGGAGTAGCAGTTGCAAACAAAAGAAAAAAATACTAAAATGTTCTTTCCTCGTACAGTCAGATGTATATTTGTACAAAGTAAATTTTCCCTTTGATGTGTTTTAGATGATCAGCTTCAACACAGTAAAAAAAGAATTGCCAATGGGTCTAGCAGACACATTTTAATGATAGCATAATTCTCTCCCTTCAGCTTCTCACAATTTTAACTTTCAGCTCACTCATGCATCTTAAAGACATTGGTCATCAAATTGGAGTTAGATTATATAGAGCTTCCTTTGTAATTTCTTACTAATTCAGTTTTGAGTGAAAATGTGAAAATTGTAATAGGAATTCACAGTTTGACTTAAACAGAAACTAAGAATTAGCTGTAGAATTTATATTCTTTCTTGCTTTTAAAAAGTACGGAAATTTTCAAATAAATAGAACTTAAATAATTTCTCCTACATAATGCAAATAATCTATTTTACATCCTCATAGTTACATAATTTCTATACTTGCAACATCAATTGAGACACAATAATGATTTTACATATGTTTCATTAAAGTAAGTTTACGTTGCAATTTTGTACAAATACATTTCAAAACTCCTTCTGTCCAGTAAACCTTAATTTTCTCTGTGCAGCCAGGTTAAAGGTGTACAAAGGCTAAGCATGTAGAGCACACATATGCCCAATGTATATATGAAAATATTTACATGACTAGCTGCACAGAAAACACAGGCATAAACATGGAGCACTCAGAAAACAGACAGCACAAATGATCATATTCTGCTCCCCTCTCTGACTGGTTCTTTTGTAGGGAAAAAAATATAAAAAGATATAAATATTTATATATTAGATAAATATATACTAGTGTATTAGATAGAAAACAATATAAATATGTCTATCCAAATATCTATATATGAAGATATATGTCTATATATACGTATATTTCTGTATGTATATATTTTTGTATATGTATATATATTTTTTTTTTCTGTCTCATTAATTTCTCCAGTAGCTGGGCTCACTCTGCCCAGTAGCTGGCCTCTGGATCCCAGCCTTCCCAGCTGCTGGCACATGGACAGGTGAACTCTGAGGCTGCAGCCCTGCAGGTTCCTGGTGTGGACCATTCAGTTCACAAATCACACACACAGGAGCTGGGGTTGCCCTGGTCACTTTGACCTCTTCAGCTGCTATCAAGGTTTCACAAACCCCTGGATCCCAGGCTATGTCACCTACTCTCCAGCTACTCTGATATGAGCTTGATGCTATTAGTTACTCCTATCATCAATCTTGGATGCTGCTACCTACATCTTGTAAGTACAACTGTTACTAAATGCTGTTGTATTAAACAAAAAACCTGATGTTGTTTGAAGGAATGCCAGTTAGGAACCATTTTCTCCACACATTTAGCTGAAATTTTAGAGTAATTTAAAGTTATGTCCCTTTCTATATTGTGAAATCAATGTTCTTCCATCCATGAAATCACATGCAGCTCAGGGGTACTTCTGGTTGTGCAGGAGGAATATCTTTTTGAGAAGGCAGGGAATCTGTAAATCATGATGGAATTTATGCACACTGTAAAATTACATACATTTTTCACTAGGGAAAAAAAGCAATCATATTGAAAAAATGTACAATCTGATCCAAACTAACCTGAAATTGACATAATTTAAATTTAACTGTCTTGTGACTATAGTCATCACTGTGTCACAGGAGTCCAAGCAGTTCATATTAAATGTGATGGAATAGCAACTATTCCTATTGAGACCAAAATTGCAAATATATAGGTGGTTTTAATCATGTCAAAGAAAGTCATTAGACCTTAATATAAGGTCATATACTTTTAAAAAAGAGGAGAGCATTTTTTTTCAAGTCCAGAATACTATTTACTTACTTTTATTTAACATAAGTAAGCCTGAATTGCTTTTGTCACAGAAAAGAACATTTTGTTTCATGTAGAGAAAAATAGGAGCTTGTAGTGTATTTATTTATTTAAATTTCATTGGGTGGGTTAGAGGACATTATATATTATATACATAAGTGTGTTATAATGAGATGATTGGTCCGAAAATCAGAATGTTCTTGGATATTTGAAAAGCTGATTGAGTATCAATAATTATTCTCTGTGACAAGGACAAACAAGGAGATAAATTAAAACTTTATTTTCCCTCACTTTCCAGGAAATACAAGATGTCCGGGGCAAAAAGTGGCATTCCCTATCAGCATCACTGCTGATCACAAATGTCCTGAGGTTCAGAGTTATTCCACAAGCTTTTGTAAGTACCACACCTTTTCCCAGGTTCCTCAACACCACATCTCATGCTTTAAGGTACGGACAATATTCAGGTGTGGGGGATCTAAAGTATCAAGTGATTGCTTCTGCCCTATAGGTTAATATTTGAGATATTTTTAGGGACAAAAATCCCTGAATTTTCCAATCAAGACAAGTCTGGACCACTGCCATGGTACTTTTTGGGATCTTTATGATGATTCCTAGTCCCATATTGAAGACAGGTAGATAAGAGTAGAAGCTGGAGTGTGTATGTGCATAGTCTAGATGCTGCCAAACCTGCTAACAAAAATTTCACCTAGAATGTGGATAAAATTCCTTCCTTGTGAGGAAGACCATTTGAGGAGTTCCATTTTTATCAGCTCTTAACAACTTGATTTCTCTCTCCGTCCATTTTCTTCATTTTCTCCACAATCCCTTTTATAATCCCTTTGCACTGGTTATGTTCAATATTTCCCACATGGTTTGATGTAGTAATTTGTGTGTGATATTATAGTTATATGGAATAGAAAATTTAATTATCATCATATTTTTTGGCCTTAACTTCATTGAATATCTACTTTTACTCAAAATTTAAATTTGTATTGTCACCTAGGAATTCTCTGTTTTACCAGAGTATAATAAAGTTGACCCAAAGCTCATTAAAATCGCTGCAAAGATGTCTACTGCCTTCAGGACCCTACTGAACAATGAAATATTATAGACCATAAAGCTCCTAAAAATGTGTAAAATAAAGATTTAGGGTATAGAGACTGAAATCTTCATTATGTGTCTGCAGAAATACTACTGTTGAGCACATAAAAATTCAACCAGTCTTAAAATATGCTCACTAGTAACTGTTCATAGCTCAGTCTAAGAAAAATCATATAAAAATAGTATTTATGTATCTCAAACGTGGCCTGCAGAGTTGAAGTAGTAGACATATATTATTCATATTTTTAGCAGCCTTTGTATAACATTATGCCTGAAAATCATTCAAAGTCGGATCCAGAAATCCAAGAGGAGTTTTAACACTGATCTATGAGGGAAACACAGGTAAGAAAAATTGTAAGGTAGAAAAGAATTTAGGTCAGATTGATGTCTTTGCAAAGACTGCTGAAAGGTCTATAAAAATCTCTTCTTTTTTTTTTCCATCCTTTTAAAAAGAATAAAATTCCGGTAGCCTTATCTGTGGAAATGGAGTAGATGGCCAACCCAAAATTTAAGCTAATTTGAAAACAAAATATATTAATTCCATCTTTATAGTCCATCTAAAATACTGAAGGTGAACTAGCCCTTTATCTCTAATTTTTTTATTTATGAAATCCTAATATTACACACAGATTGTAGACTATTTCCTTAACATTATTTTCAAACACTGAGGAAAATATGTATGTAACTACTTGTGACTAAACACATTAAAACTTCTGTTTTAATTAGATTTTCCCCACAGTGAACTGTAAAAAGATTTCTCTTTTAGCAAGTTCTCAGGGAACTTTGTTGAAATTTCATACTGTAAGCTTCTGGACTACAAGTATTTAAATATTTACTGGAGCCTAGCAGCTTTTTAAGATTATGTTGGGTTGACCCTGGTCAGATGGCAGGGGCACACCTAGTGCTGCTCTATCACTGCCCTCCTCAGCTGAGGAGTGGGGAGAAAATAAATGAAAGACTTGTAGGTTGAGATAAGGACAGGGAGAGATCACTCAGAAGTGACTGTCATGGGCAAAGCAGACTCCCTCCACTTGAGGAAAAATGGATTTGATGTTTTATCAATTAAATCAGAATAGGAAAATGTAAAATAAAAAATTGATTTTCTCACCCTGCCCTTACTTCTGGAGTCAAGTTCACTCTTGATTTTTCTGCCTCCTCCCTCACAGTGGTGCATGGGGACAGAGAAGAGAGGCTGTGGTCAGTTCAGGACACAGCTCAGCCATTCCTTTCTCCTCAGGGGGAGGACACTTCCTTTGCTTCAGTGTGAGGTCCCTGCCAAAGAAGAGAGTCCTCCCCACACTGCTCCAACATGAGTCCTTCCTATGGGTACAGTTCTTCACAAACTGCTCCAGTGTGGGTTCATCCCACAGGGTGCAGTCCCTCAGGAACAGGCTGCTCCACTCTGGGTCCCCCATGGGATCACAAATGCTGCCAGCAAACCTGCTCCAGTGTGGGCTCCTCTCTCCATAGGCCACAGGAGCCTGCTCCAGCAGGGCCTTCCCACATGGTCACAGCCTCCTTCAGGAATCTACATGATCTGGGTTTGCATCTTCCAGGAGCTGTGGGTAGATCTCTGCTTCCCCATGGACTCCATGGGCTGCAGGGCACAGCTGCCTCACCATGGGCTGCACCAGGGCTTCAGGGGAATCTCTGCTCCAACATCTTTTACTTGATAAAAGTACTACAGAAAATATAAGGGAAAAAATAAACAATCACCCTGTTGCCAAAGCATAGGACAGACAAAACTACCAAGTTATTTAATAGCTAGTTTTTAAAAAGCAAAAAGGTGAATTGATATATCTTTCTTTGACCTTTGCTTCCCCTTCCTTTCATCTTGCATAGCTTTCTGCCTCAGCTTTGACTAGGAACAGCAAAGCAGGAATTTATTATGGAAGAAACCTTTGGAAGTCAGAGCAGGCTGTAGGATAATATTATTGACAGACTCTTGAAAATAGAAGTATGAAATTTGTTCCCATTAAACACAAGTCTCTGGTTTTAGAGGTGTATTAACAGTTGCATTTCTGGACTTCTGCCCAGCACTGGACAGTACGAGTTTTGAATTTTGCTTAGAATTTTTTCCCCTTCTTGTTATTTACTCTTTTATTACCATTTTCACCTCACTTTGAATTTTTAGGAGGATCATTGACCTTTTGTCTACAAGTCTTTGTGAGGGCCTGTGTTAGAGTGTCCTTTCTTGCAAGCAGCCCTTCTGCAGAGTACTGCATGAGTACTTCTTCACAGGCAGCTGTTGACTAGAAATTATTGGAGAAACCACCAGAATGTAGATGGTAATGTAAACTACACTGAATTGGTGCCAAATACTGTCATTTACTGTTGTTTGGCATCCTCTAACTGTTGAAAATGCATTTTATACCAACTTGTTAACTGGTTTATTTTTTCCGGTTTCTGCCCTATATAATGATGTCTGAACCTAAGGCCTGGGGACTTCTAAAGTGCACATATTCCACTTGTTAGTACAGAGAGTAGAAACTTCTGGCTAAAATTTCATGCCTATTGTGGTCTAGACAGTGTTTTCTCCACCTGTTTTATTAGCCCATAGGATGTTATCAGAAAAGTCTTCGAAGGCTGGCAGTCATTGGGAGATGGTGAACCAGAACACGTGCTTGGGTGGAACAGGACATGCATAAGAGGGGAGACTGGCCAAATAAGTGATGGGTGAGCCTCACCTGCTACTAATTAGACAAAAGTAGTTGTACTTGGAGAGGGGGAATTTATCACATCAGTTGTAGAAAGGGTTACTTTTGATTACTTGAATAAGATTGTCCTATTTTAATTTTATGCTTTGTTTACTGAAGATCAAGTAATAATGGAGTTCAATGTTAAGGTTACATCCAATATGTTGCAAAGTTCAATTCTACAGTGCTGTGAACAGAGGGGTTAATTTTTTCAACACTGTCATAATATTGTTTCCAAAGTATATGTGTATATAAAAATGTTTTAATTGAGACTAATAATCTCCTCAAGAAAATAGAGCAGAGCCTTGGAAGATAGCAGCTGAGTGAACACCAGGCTGCACCAGTAGTTTTGAGAATGTAAATATTTACAGGAGATGCTGGAGCAAGCCAGAAAATAGGCATTCCATAGCCAGATATTTCTCCAAGCCCTAATTTTGGCCTGAGTAGAAATCCAATAATAATGGCACTATAAGCTCCTCTTTTAATAAATATTTAGCAAGAATTTACTGATCTTTATCAACTTTTCTGTAGCAACAAGTCCTTATCTGAGTGCAAGGCCCATACTTATATTTCATTTTAATATATACAGTAACAGATATTTTTAAAAATTTAAAAAATTTGGCATCTCAATACCATACATGTGAGACAAATGTTGGCAAGAGATTTACATATGTGTGGAATAAAATTGTATATACACATATTTTTTAAATTTTGTGTATTTATATTTTTATGTACTCAGTTTAGGTATTTCTAAAGAGATAACACAAGCTGACGTTGTGGCTTCTATTCTTTTTACTCTGAGAAAGTTTTAAATGCTCATTTTATAATCTGATTTTCAGACTCTGAATGAAGAGCTACTAAGTTATCTAAGTTTAATAAAAATGATATGAAACATAAAAGTCAACAATGACGTTATCCTCACAGCATTGTATTGATTTGAGCTTATAGAGATAAGCTATAATGTTATTTATTAAAGATTTAATAAACCACTGGCTATCAATGAACCTTTGAAAAACTAGAAGGAATAAAGAAAAGCCTCCTGCTAAGAGTCCGAAAATACTGAATTTGTGTTTCTAAAGAAAAAAAAAAATTAGAAAAAAGAAAAAGAAATCCCTTTCTAAATTATGCACTGACATACCCTATGCAAAATATTTAAATTTTATGCCCACAATGGATTTCATGCAATGTATTTCATCCTTAGCATTAAATATTAGAAACATATCAGGCATTGCTTACTCTACATGTTACTGCAACTAAGGACCACATCTTTCAAAGACTTTCTAGCATTTTCCAGGGCTGTAAAAGACAGATACTGAGAACTTTACCCACATGGATTTACTCCACTTCTCATAATTGCTCCCACTGACATTACAAGCACTAACAGTGTGATAATTTGTGATTTAAGGCTTCAAACTGTATCATTAAATTGTATGACTATGCTACGTAATCAAAATTTCCAGGCTTATTGCAAGATAAAAACTCTAGTGCTTGTTTATCTAAAGTTCCATCATGAAAAGAAAAGTAGCCTCTCACAATTTTTTTTCAGCTGGATAGATGATTAGGGTCTTTCTCAATTAGTTCAACAAATGAGTGAATAAAATTGTACCAGATTTTTTTTTATGGCATAAAATAGTTTTTCAACACTCAATGTGACTTAGAGCTCAGCAAGATTGTCTAGTAATGACCTTCAGAACTCAAATCAAAAGAAATCCACATTTATACCTGGTTCTGTAATACCAGTATTAAACTATTTTAGATTTTATTAATAAATCTTAACAATGTAAGATCTCAAAACTTTTTATTGCATTGAATTATATAAGGTCACATATAATTAAATATTACATCTAAGAGAATTCAAAGCTTAAAACATTTGGGGTTCTTTTTTATTTTCACAGAAAAGGAATTTAATTTTTTTCTATTAAATAACGTAGGTTCTTACATTTGACAAACATACTATAAGGATGATTATATTTTCAAAAGCCACATCATCAGAGGGTAAAAGTGAAAATGACTAAAAAGAAGCTGTTATTAGGTAAGTTCCTCTAGCAGAAGGCAATGTTTTTGCAAATGTATATTTCATGGTTGTTCAGAATGTTGGTATTGCCCTATCAAGTTTTCTGAATCCTTACCTCAAAAGGGAACATTCAATATTTAAATTACATTTAATGCAGAAGTAAAATAAAGACACTATTAATTTACTCTATAAGTCACTGGAATAATTATATTTTTGACAGTCTTTGTTTTTCAGAGAAAATTCTGAAAATTCTGTTCTTTATTATGACAAAGTTGTGAATAACTTGTAAAGGGCCAGTTTTTGATTTGTGTTTTATTATGTAGGGGTGGGTGCAAACTAAAAGATAACATGGGAAAATTTAAAATTGTGTATGTTTTCATTTTTGAGATATATTTTTGGTAAATCATTACTGAAATCACTATTAAGACACCAGTGAGTGTGTGTATGTGAGCATCTTAATTTTCACTTAAAATTTGTGGTAATGGGAAATGTCATAAAGATCTAGTGCTTTCAGGAGAAATCTGAGCTGTGAAGTCATTCAGGTTAGAAGAGATCTCAGGGGTCATCTAGACCAGCCACCAGCTCCAAACAGGTTGAAAACTGAATTCTGACCAGTTGTTCACAGTTTTTTCCAACTGGAATTTAGAGATCTCCAAGGACAAATGCTAAATAATCAGTATAGAACACCACATTCTCATGCTTGATTTTTCACATAGTCAACCCTCCTGAATTCCAATTTATGACCAGTTTTTAAATTTCTGACTATACCTCTCAGTAAAGAACCTTGCTCTCTCTTCTTGGCAATCCACTCTGCAATTTTAAAAAATTGCTGTTAGGTCCCCTTCAAGACTTCCCTTTTCCAAGATAGAGTCCTAGCTCCTTGACTCTCTCCTCTGGGCCATTAAAGAGGAAATAGTCTTTCATGCAATCAAGTGCAACTGAGCTTTGCTCAAATTATTCATGACAAGCACAGAAAAAATGTATATATCTTCAAAATGTTTTATGAATTTGTCTTCTTCACACCTTGCCCCTAAGGACTTGACCTGTGGTCCAGAGAAGCGTTGGCACAACACCTATTGATTTCGAGAGTTTTACATCAATCCAAAACAAAAAGAATTTTTCAGTTTTTTTATGAGTTCTTGAACTTTGACCAGGAGTTTATTATAGGGGTTTTTCAAATGCCAAACATAGAACATTTGGGAGGACTTAAAGTGGAAAAGTGTGTATAATAGATAGGTGAAAAAATTGAAATAACCCACGTTCCTTTCTTTTTTTACAAAAGCAGGTCATGAATAAAAAAGCAAACCAGAAATGTTTTTTGGGGTTTTTTATTTGTTTGTTTGGTGTTGTTTGTTTTGTTTTGTGGGTTTTTGGTTTTTGTTTTTGTTTTTTTGGTTTTTTTTTTTGGTTGGTTGTTTTTTGTGGGTTTTGTTTTCTTGTTTGTTTGCTTGCTTTATAATGAAACAATACTTAAGTTTTCTAGCAAATGAGATAATCTCTTTATGGGGAAAAATTCTTCCCTGACCTATCAGAGTAATCAAATGAAAAGTTTTACAACATAAAATCTTTTGCTAGTACATCTAGACAAGATGATTTTTTTTTAACACGATGGATTTTAAAAGTATTTAGTATAGGAAAATTGCAAGACAATATTATGCAAATTCCACTATTAGTGATTGACAAGCCACTAAGAAGAGGTGCTCTGTTGGACCTCACGTTCATTAACAAGGGAGAACTTATTGGAGAGCTAAAGGTTGAAGGCACCATTGACTTCAGTAACAATGAGGTGGCAGAGTTGAGGATTCTGAGAAGAGAGCCAGGCAAAAAGCAAGATCACAACCCTGGACTTCAGGAGAGCTGATTTTTTTCCTCTTCAGGGATCTACCTGAAAGAATCCCATGGGATAAGGCCCTGTAATGGAGAGGGGCCCAAGAAAGTTGGTTGATATTCAACAGTTCCCTTTTCCAATCTCAAAAGCAATCCACCCAGAGGTGTGGATGAGCAAGGAGCTCCCAGCAAAACTTAAACACAAAAATAAAGCCTAAAAATGTTGGAATCCTTAGCAATATTAAACAAAGTATTGCCAGCAGGTTGAGGAAAGGGATTCTGCCCCTTTCCTCAGTGGTGGTGGGGCAGTATTTTTTTGTCTTGAATCCAGTTCTAGGCTCCTCAGTGCAAGAGAGACATCCTGAAGAGAGTCCAATAAAAGTACACAAAGACAGTTAAGGAACTGGAGCATTTGTGAGGAAACACTAAAAGAGATGGGTATCTTTAATCTAAAGAGAAGGCGAAGAAACATTCTTAACAATGTAAAAAATGAATGGAGAGAGTAAAGAAGACCAAGAAAGACTCTTCTTATTGCTCAGTGGCAAGACAAGAGGCAACAGACACAAACTGAAACAGAGAGCATCATCTAAATATCAGAAAACACTTTTTGTGTTAGGATGACTGAACACTGGCACAGATTGCCCAGAGATCTGGTGGTCTCCCACCATGGGGATACTCAAAAGCCACCTGAACACAATGCTGGGTAAGTGAGTTGAGCAGACAGACTGGATTGAAAGAGCTCTGGAAGTGCCTTACTCCAGCTGAAACTGGTGTCAACTATTCTCTCCTTTTGTGTTTCTCTGACTCTGTGGTTGCTTGATCATATGCTCACCTATAAATAAGGAAGATTAGATGTGGATGTTTTATAAGGAATGCATAATTCATTTTTAAAACATCTGCCGTATAATTTTAATTCATTTTTTGAAAAAAAAATCAGGGCTGAGAATAAACAGATATGCAGTAAACTGCATATATTTTCCTATAGTAATCTCTACAATAGTTGTTTTCTCTTTTAATTGAAATTTTTCTCCAGAGCCAGCATTTTATTCTTGGAAAGTACTTCAAAGAAAATAATGTGTCATATTTTAAAGAAATTTTTGCAAGCAGAGACTTCTTTTAACCTTCTCAAACCTCCGTTAGTCTTTCAGTTTCGATGGTGCACTTTGCCTCATTTATCCCTACAGTATCTACTAACTCTTGCATGACATGCAAGTGAATGAACCATTTTTGCTTAAGCTCACACTTTCAATTTATTTTGCCAAATGCAATACTTATGATTATGTTGAGAATGAACTTCAGTTAATTCCATTTGCTCTCATTAAGGATTCTAGACTTGTTCATTTTGTTATGTATCATTAAATAATCTAAGTGGTACTACAGTTGATATTGGCAAACCCTAGACAGATGCTAATATAGAAATATTGTAAAAATAGTATGGTTTAATTTTTCGTCTTCTTGTAAGCAAGATATTTCATTTTTTTAAAGAATATAACATATTTATCAGAAATTATGTAATTTCAGAACTAACTGAATGTAAAATAATTTCTCAAATTTAGCATTATTTAATATTGCATTATTTAGATATTCACTCCTGAACCCTATCAGTTTTTCTTTCTCCAGGGAGAAAATAGCTAATGATATAACATTTATAAAGTTTGAAAATATTGTGAACATCTAAATGTTACTTTGGGCCTCCAGCAGAAATGGAAAAGGTCTCGTGACCTTCATACTATTCAGCATTATACATTGTTCACATAGTTTCATTAACCTTTAATTTGTTTATTAATAGATGAAACAAATATATGCAGACCCCATCAAAATGCCCTTTTTTATCAGTATTTGGCTATAACAGATCATTTTTCATGTTTCTACTGGGAAGTGAATCACAGATTGCAAAGAACATTATAGAAGATGTTTTCCATTTTGTGTTCGCTGTGACATTTTAAAATTCAAAACAGAAGTTTCCTACTGGCTTAATCTAGTTTAAATGGACTTCTGAAATTCAATTCTCTAGAATGGCCTATCTGTCTCTTTTGCTTTCTTATCGCATAATACTAAGGCTCTGCACTGTTAGCATTCATTATTTCTTTAACTTACTAAATTAACTTTGACACAGTTCAAGCCTCTCTTCTACTATCAGTGCTTAAATTTACATCATTTCAGACATTTCTCAGTGCATTGCACTACTTAAACCTAACATAGGCTAAATGGTTCTTTGTTACGCAAATTGGCATCATTTATGGCTGATATGAAACAAACAGGTTGGTTACCAAGATTTTGGAAGACCATTTGTAACTTACGTAGATGATTCCTGGTTGTTTTGATTAATGTGTTCGATTTGTCTGCATTTGATTTACTTCTAAAAATTAGTTTTGTATATTAATTTGATAAAACCACAATTACAAAGAGTCTGTGATAGGTTCTCAAACTTTACCTTTTACTTGCTTGAAGCTTGTAGTGCTCCCTTGGCATGTAAAAAGGTAAGTAATGGGATTGACACAGTCATTTGACAATGACCAGAGAGTTTGTGACAGCTGTCAGAATTCCCCTAGTAGAGATAGTTGTGCTGCACATCTGCTGCACTCAATTCTTCAGCTGTGGAACATTTACATCTACAGTGAAGTCTTGTCAGATTAATTCCTTTTACACTAGGAAGTGTCAATTCCACAACTCAAAGAAAGGACTAATCCTCATTAGATTTTCTCTCTCAAGAGAGCTGTCTTTTTTAAAAGACCTAATCTCATTATTAATTTATGGGGTCCTTTTCAGAACCCTTCACCCCAAGAGAAGTCCTTCATATCCAAATAAAGCTTTACCTTCCCCTTCTGACCACCCACATTTCTGCTTTGTGCTGAGCTGGTCTTATAACCAATGTTAAAAAATTAGCTGAAAAAAAAATATGAAAGTATTAAAGGGCTAAGGAAATAGATACCATCAACATTCTATTTCTCAAATGAAAAGACAACATGACATGCCAGATAGACACACAGATAGATGAAAAATATAGGCCTTTTAGCCTAATTTTCTAGTGAAACTCCACTGCAGTACATACTACTTACCACACTTATGGCAACGAGTCAGATGAGTCCTGGAAGGTGAAAGTTGGGAAGGAAATGTGAATCTTAATGTTCTTTTCCCCAAAGTAGCAAATCAAGTGTGAAATGATATTTTCCACACTGGTGATCTAATATATAATTTACAAGGAAAATAGACTGTATGTGCCTCAGCCTCATATGCTTTCCCAACTATATATCAAATTGCTCTCATAATATCTTTGCTAATTAAGTACTTAGAAAATTATCTGTGTTTATTGGTTTTGATAAGATTCAAGATGACAGATTAGTGCATGTTCTGGAATATGTTGGTGACTCAAAATATACCCACCATATTTAGGAAAATCTGTACTGACCATAGAAAGAGCAATATGAACAAACCATATAACAACATATAATATGTGTTGTGCTCCACTTCAACAAAAATGTAGAGTAGGTACTGAATCAAAAAGTTTAGGAGATACTGAGAAGAATGCAAAATTAGTGAAATGATATATTAATAACAAAAGATGTATGGAACAATGAAGTATATTGAAAATCAAGAAATGTAAGAAACCTACAGTCAGTTTAAACTGCCAAGATCTGTGCCAAAATGACCAAGTGACAGACCTCATGATAGATTCCTGTAAATCTAATCTAGGAGATTAGTTGTCTAATAAACAAAGAATAGAAATGAAAGAAGTAAAAATGGAAAGATGTTTATCTAAAAAATACTTTTGACAGATTCTGAAGGGAAGCTTGGGATAGATTTTCAACTCCTTCATCCTTTTGTGACTAATGAAATATTATATGGCAAAGAAAGTGTAAGGAAAAAGGTATGAAACAGAGCTGCCATAAAAGAAGTGCTGCTTAAAGTGCTAGATTACTATTAACAGGTTTATGTGAATGATTGCATTTAAGTATTTTAATTTTCATAAACAAAACAAGGAAGTGGGGACAGAATGACAGATATATCAGAAATTTTGCAGAACAGAGCACTATACAAGAGACAGCANCTCCAGGCAGACCTTTTATTGATCTTCCAGTACCTAAGGGAGGCCACAAGAGAGCTGGAGAGGGACTTTTTACACAGGCAAGTAGTGACAGCACAGGGGTTAAGGGCTTTAAACTGAAAGAGGGTAGACTTGTATCTGCTATTAGGAAGACATTCCTTAACTGTGAGGGTGATGAGGCATAGAATAGGTTGTCCCTATTCACAAAGAAGTTGTGAGTGCCCCATCTCTGGCAGAGTTCAAGACAGGACTTTGAGCAGCCTGGTTTAATGGAAGGTGTCCCTGGCCATAGCAGGGGGCTTGAAACCAGAAGATTTTAAAGTCTCTTCCAACCAAAACCATTGTATAATTCTATTATTTTATGGGTTTTTTTTTATTTTATTCCTGGCACATTATCATGGCTGTTTAGCCATAAATCCAAAACACAGCACCATCTAGCCTCCTATGAAGGAAATTAACTCTTTCCCAGACAGACCTAGAATAATTTCCACCCCTTATTCTGCATCGTTAACCTCATGTTGAGCAACACAAACTGAGGAGGTTGGGATTTTGGGGTAGAAACCATTGTTCAGAGACTAGCAGGGTATCAGTCCTCTTGTTGAATTCAATGACTGAATTTCATTGCTTTATTTTGATGTGGTTTTTTTCCTTCCTCTTCCCTCCATTTTTGGAATGATGCTTTTTTCACCCAAGGAGTTTTCTCATCTTTTTTCCTTTTCCACTCCTCCATCTCTTGAAGGGTCTGAAGTAAACAAAGAGCTGTGTAGTGCTCATCTTCAACCCCTTTATTCACAGGCCTTATTTCAGAGAGAGGTGAAACTTAGCTGTAAGATTGGATGAACAGTTGAGTGACCGAGGTGGAATTATTTTCTTTTCATCCTAGATAGTAACTTCATTGGTATGATCCATGTTTTATTTATTCAAATATGAGTTACTGATAATGTAGTACTTCACTATTTTAGAAGAAGCAGCAAGTTCATAACGCAGTTAATGTCTTCCTTATCAAGCAAAACATCTCACCAGGAATATATAATTCTGATAGTTCATCAGACTATGAACTTTATTACCTTTTAGCCTTGTGTGATATTTCGTGTACAGTTTTGCAGAAGCCTATTGAGAACTCATTTTTTTCAGAAATCATTCTGTAGCCCATGGCTAAATTACTCAGTTTTTGGCATGAGTGCATCATCTTGACCCTTTGTCATTTATAAAGAAAGAACCATAAGGTCTTTGCCATGAGGGAATATTGATTAAAAAAGAGAGATCCCTTTATTCTCAGATAAGCAGTTTGTTAACTTTCATTGTACACTGAAATTCAAAACTCTAACATTTTTCAGCTTAGGATCATGTTGCCTGAACCTCGGGTTTGAGGAGATTTGTCTTTATACAGATGTTCCATAGAGAAAAGAGAAATGAGAGATCTAACCCTCCTGTTCACTCCATGTCACAGCATGTCTACTTTCTCAATGTAAAAATGAAAGACAGAGGCTAGTATTGGTTATTATGATTAATAGAAACAAATAAATAAGGTAATAAATAATGTTACCACAGCAACTTTATTCTACATTCCTAGCTCCATCTCCTCATTTCATTCCACACAGTGACAAGCCTTGAAGCCACGAGTCCTAACTATCAGTCATAGGAAACTGTATCTCTGAAATAGCCAATTTGCACAGAGCCAGACCTGGGAAAATATATCAGTGAAAGAGTTAGGAGGTAGATAGAAATCATGACATGAAAATTAGCCTTCTAGACTAGCTGGTCCTGGTGGGTTATTGGTGAAGTATTGGAAAGAACCACAGTAAAAACAGTGACTTGTTTAGAGTTCTGAAATTCTGCTTCATTCCCGAGATATGAGGTCAAAAAACACTGATATTTCTGCCAAGGAAATAATGCAACCGTAAACCCACTGACTTTAGCTGTTCTAATGCCACAGAGCAATGCCCAAAGCACATATGGTGGAATATGTCAATGTTTGATGGGAATAAGTCTTAGATTGCACTTTACGATTCAGTAGTGTTGAGAGGGTTAAGATAAGAGAAATTTTAAACCCCCACCTCTGAGATTTTATGGCTAATTTAACAAAAATTTAAGGATCCACAAAACAGATATTTAGGTGTTTTGCCTATTAAAATTCAAGAAATACAAAATATCATTACCAAAATCTCTCTGGACACTCAGTCTCCACCTCATAAACAATTAAAATATTACAATATTTCAGGATAGCACATTAAGAAAAAAATATAGCACTCAGAAATTGCTTTGAAGAATATATTATTTGTCTTTCTGTCATGTAAAAAATATAATGTCTCTTGTCTTAATTGAAAAATATTTAAATTTGGAAAATGCTTTCTAAGAAAACCATCCATATCATATATATACTTGTTTTAAACCTTTCATTTAGCATGAACATGCTAAATGCATTAAAATAAGCATAGCATTCAACTTTATTTTCTCCCTCTTTCAATGTATTGATTTCATTTTAAAGCAGGCATGATTTAATTCTATGATTCTATTTTGGTCTCCTCACTTCAAGAAAGGAGGCTGGAGTGTGTCCAGAGAGAGGTGGCAGAGCCAGTGAAGGACCACAAGCCCTATGAGGAGCAGCTGAGGAACTTTGTGCTTGTTTAACCTGTAGAAAATGATGCTGAATTGTGTGCATATGTCTCTTCTTTCATTCCTTGTTCTAGACGCTGCTTAAAAAATAATTTCCATAGCTGTCATTCTAGGGAACTAAATTTAAAGTGAACAGCCAAAATGCTGTACCATTAAAGGATAAAGAAAGCATTCTAGATGAGCAAACCTTAGAATCTTCTACACTTTTATGACAGTTTTTTGGAAACCTCCTTTATTACTAAGCTGGTCCCTGCTTTTTAGACACAGAGAGAAAGAAAAAAAAAAAGCAACAACAAATCCCTACAAAAATTTAAAAGGAAAGTTGGATTTTTTTTTTTTAAATTCCATTTTTGCAAGTTACAACATTGCTTTCAACCCATAAGGATACATCCGCTGATTCATCAATCTAAAGTGTACTGAATCATGACAAAAAATGAAATTACTTACACCATGGTCAACATAATTTTGAAATTCAATTTCTCTCAGCTAGTGAGAATTTTGATGATACAAGGACTGGAAGATGTCATTGATGAAAAATGACTACACAGATAGGTAGGATCATATACAAAATTTTGAGGAGCTTTCGTGCATGGTGTTGGTTAAGAACAGTATTTTTAAGCATCCAGTGTTTCTGACTTCCTGATTTTCTAGCTGCCTCTGAATACTGTTAGCTACCACATATTGAAGGACATGCTCTGTTCCATTTTGGGCAATATTTCAACCATGCAAAAGGAAAACTATCTCAGTTGAGAGCTCAAAACATCACAGCACAACTTCTTGAGACTTTCTAAGCTGTAAGCCTCTTATATCTGGAACTAGAGGAATTCTATCTGATTTTCAAGAGAAAGTTGTTCTCTTGAGATCACCTTCACCAGTGGTACAAACTAGGAGTTTGACTTTGCTGGAACAGATTCACCTAGAAGGCAGCATCTTTGCTATGCTGTATTGTGAGAATGCCTCCAGGCCATTTCAGAAAATGAAACAGGGTTGACATGTGGGTATAATGATTCATGGTTTCTGTCAGCTTTCATTGTGGTGTCTGAGCAGATTGCCTCTTCCAGCTGGGCAAACAGTGACCTCTTGAGCCGCTGAAGTTAATTCTGACAAGAAATGTGCATCAAAGGCTTGAAATGTCATGCTTCATAGTCCAATGTATTAATATAAAATGAAACAGACGGCGATTTAGAGTACTGTACCACTTGGTGAACAGCAACAGTTCAAGGATGAACAGGTCGTCCATTTATACACTGACCTGGACAAAATTTTATTTGTATGAGATGCAGGTTTTCATTGCTTTTTTAAATGAGATAAAAATACATATATTTTTTGATTGCAACATAATCTCATCTGTTTAAAAAACCCACCAAACAAAATAATCTCACTCGCCTCAGGCTTCTGTACATGACAGAAATTGGGGGAAATAAACCAATCAACATTGTCACAAGTGACCATTTTCTGTACTTCCATTTTGGGTGCATGGCTTAGAAACAAACACACAAAAGGTCTGATCTGATGTCTAAAAGTGTCAAAAATTATTTCTGGAGAATCAAAGGTTATGGACTTTGATATCATTCTTGAAAGTCTT